>DF358920.1:0-27659 GCA_000787875.1 Solanum virginianum | reverse complement strand
GACATGAGCGCAACACCATTGTTGGAGAGTCCGAGCACGGAGCAACATAGTTTTGTCATATACATTTATCATACTACCATGTATTCTCTTGTAAATTTTAAGCACAAGAGAATTAAATAAATCTTGGTGTGTGTCCGTGTAGCATTGAAAACATTGCATCATTTATCTTTTTTATTTTTGATAATCTTGATGTCTGAGCTAGCTTGTATGCACTTTGACTAATTACATGAGATACCTGCCACATCCCACCACCAATAGGTACCAAGTAACTTTGTCAATGGGATTTGAACCCGAGACCTCATGATTCTCAACACACTTCATTAACCACTAGGCCACACTTTTGAGCTAAGTTGCTTGGACTCTCCAAAAATGTTGCCGCATCGTTGTCCAATCTTTCAAAAGTACACTACTTTCGGAGGATTCGACACACACCCATCGACATTTTTAAGAATCCAAGCAACAACCTTTTGTATCATTTACAGGACGAACGAGGAGGAGGAGGAGAAGAGAGTAAAACCTGGAGTGTCAATGCACTGGTATGCTTTGTCACCAAAAAGTTCAACAAATTGGCTCCATATGCCATTGCAGAATTAACCAAAATAAGTAGGCCAAGGTATCTATGCTCTGTTGCAAGTGTCGCGGTGACACCTATCACGTTGGGCTCCAGTATGATTGCCGCGGGCAATAAAGCTACAACAGCAATTGGTGACATGTAAAGCAGTAGATTCATTGAGTTCAACTTTTCCCTGAAAAGAGAAGGCAGGTCAGAAAGAGCTGGTCGAATTGAGTTCAACATATGAATGAACATTTTAACACCCGAGAGACGACTGGTAAGTTTTGGAGCAGAAGATGAACCACAATCAGTCATCAGATATGAATACCAAAATCTGTATTTTCTTCATTCTCATCCTTCTTTTGGTTTCTGACAACTGAGAGATACCCGAGGTCCTGTAACCCATGATTCAAAACTGGTGGATAATAGGCCCGACCCTCCACCCTTCTCCACTTAAACTTACTTTTGTCTGTGTCAGGGTCTGAACCAGTGACGTGACATACTGCCCTCATACCGCAAGACTAAATCCTAAGGGGCTCTTCAATACCATCTTTAGCCAACTCTCGCGTTCACAATTGAGCAAAATATGACAAAACTTGAAGAAGCTAAGTACTAGAAGACTCGGAAAGTGGAACGAGTAAAGAGGAATGAAGATTGTTAAAATGTCGGATCATATTTGTAATATTATCAACCAACTCCAACCAGAAACACAAAAGAATGTGCAGTGCTGAAACAAAGGAATGGAACCTGTCATAGTACACTGTCTCTTATCGTTACTTACCCTTCAGAGGAAAGCAGAACGCCCTGAAGAACAGACTTAAATGCCCGAGCAGCAGTGGCGCCTATACACATAATGAATCCATAAAGGTGGAAATTAGGCTCGCCCTGCCATCAATCGACATATTTGTCAGTCCATTAGAAAAAGCTCAACATGTACTTAAGTAACTTAAAAGGAGGCATATTAAGTAGTTTCCAAATTTCAACTCATAAAAGCAGTTGAACATTTTTTGATTTCCATGATAGGTAAAGACTTAGAAAACCAAATTAACACCACCATAATGGATAAAATTCAACAAGACGGACCATAGCTTCCCTCTTCAGAGTAAGGAGACAATTAGAGTTGTGACAAATTTACATTACCACCTTTAATTAGAGGTCTCAGGTTTGAGCCCCATGCATGGAGAAAATCTTCTTAGGGAGAGTTACCCCTTAAATGGCCTTATGAGCATAAATTCGAATTAGTCGAGGGTCCAATGTGAGTACTGGACACCAGGTGCAAAACTAAAAGAAAAAAAAGAAGCAAATTCACACTAGCAAAAGTTAATCTTCAATTTTTTTCTTCGAAATGTTACACATCATATATTTCTCAAGATCCCAAAAAATTCATAATCATATTCCTCTTTCACCCAAAAGCTAAACCACAAACAACAATAACATGTCGAGTAAAATTTCACCAGTGGAGTCTTTAATGTACAAAGACCTTATTCTACTTCATGGAGGTAGAGAGTTTGTTTCCAGTAACACATATCAAAACAGATTTAAAAGGAGAAAACAGAAGTAATGAAGATATCACAAATGGAGTCTTGGGAGGGTAGAGTGTAGGCAGACCTTATTCTACCTCCGGGAGAGGTTGTTTTCAAAAGATACTCGAATCAAGGAACAACAACAACATACCCAGTAAAATCCCACAAGTGGGGTCTGGGAAGGGTAAAATGTATGCAGACCTTACCACTACCTCTATGTATGCAGACCAGTGGCGGAACCAACATTTTCGTTAAGGGTGTTCATACTTTTAGAACATGGGTGGCTGATTTTTGTATTAAGGGTGTTCAACAATTGATATATATCTATCAGGTGTTCAACTGTCCACCTTTGGGTGAATGTAGCTCTGCCCCTGACGCAGACCTTACCACTACCTATATAAGACAGAGAGGTTGTTTCCGGATCAAGTAACACGTATCAAAATAGATTTAAAAAGGAGAAAACAAAAGTAATGAAGACATCACAAAATTAGCACAAAGATTAACAATGGATTCAAGCCAAAGATCAAGAAAAGATAAGATGTAAACATACCCCACTTGCAATGACAACACCAGCAACAACAGGAACAAGACAACCATAGGTAACCCAAGCTTCCCTCTTCATGGTGATAATATAAGCAAATAATGCAGTGAAAAATGGGGTTGTAGCACCCACAGCTTGATTGAATGAAACAGGTAAATACCTTAAAGAAATATTACCACCCACAACAGATGCACAAAAGACAAGGCTAAGAGTGGAAATTTTTAAAAGTTGTGATCTTGATTTGATCCTTTGAAAAGGTACAATCTTTAAGAAAACAATGGAGAAATAGCTAAGAACAGCACAAGCAGACATATGACACATAGTGAGGAAGATTGGGAATTTGAAACCATAATTGGAAAGTAAAAGTTTGTTAAGAAGAAGGACACCAATGTTGGAAGAGTACCAAAAGATGATGAGTGAGGTAATAAAGAGAGTTTGTTTTTCTGATTGTGTTGAGGACATGGTGGAAATGGAGGTAATGGGTTGTTGTTGGATTTTGGATTAAGAGAGAATTGGTTCATTCATTCATGGAAACTTTAGTGTGTGTGTGTGTGTTTTCTTGATTTCTTGTGGTATGACTCCATTTTGTGTGCAAAAGGGGTGGCTTTTTAGTTAGATTTGTGTTTTTGTGTGCTTGGGAACTTTTGTAGGGAGGTGAGTAGTTATAGTGTTTCTTTTTGTTTCCCTACCCTTATGTCCACGTGCTAGTTTGGTACGAGAGATAAGGAATAAATAATTTCAAGATAAATTTATTTTATGTTCGATTAAAAGAAAATTACAAATAATTTATGTCAGAATTATAATATTATCTTTGTTTCGCATTGAAAATGTAATAAATATCCTCGGATAGATAATTTAAAAACAAT
The DNA here is from genome assembly GCA_000787875.1 of Solanum virginianum. Lineage (NCBI taxonomy): Eukaryota > Viridiplantae > Streptophyta > Magnoliopsida > Solanales > Solanaceae > Solanum > Solanum virginianum. The sequence goes on along the minus strand of DF358920.1, from coordinate 24,176 downwards.
TTATTCTTTGACCAAACGAGCTTTTCAGACATTTTCTTATAATAAATACCGTTCAAATTTTATATCTTTATTTTGTTAGTAAATATCATGCTATATGTGTATTAAATCCATCTACGTTTTGTTTGAATCGACAATCTGTTAGAAACAATTCATTTATTTTCACAAGATAGAGATAAAATTGTGTACGTACTATTCTCTACATATTCATTTATGAATTACATTAGGTATAATATTGTTGATGTATCAAACCAATAAATGTATGTTCCTCAATTTAATCAAATATATTGTAGCGTGATTTTTTGACGCTTTTCGAACTTTGTTCTTATTGACCGTAGTAATTGAGTTTGCTTGTATATTTCTACGTAGAGATGGAGCCACAACTATAAATTATAATTACAGATTTGATAAAATTTAATATTTTTTGTTCGACTCTTGTATTTATGTTAAAATTCAATTCATTTATACGCATTAAGTACAAATGGACTGTGGTTTGAAATTCAAAAACTATTTATTTTAGCTCCATCTCTATTTTAACTATCCAATCAAGTTAATTTTTTTTCTCATCAACACAAATATCGAATAATTCTGATTGTCAATATTTAAAGAAATACATTTAAAACAATCATATATTTTACATGCCAATAATCACATTCAAATCTTGTTTTATGAAAGCATGTTATCATAGTTTAAGTTATTCCTAATTCTATGTTTAAATGACTTAGGTAGCATTTTTAAATAGTAGTATTTGTTTAATCATAAAACTTGATCATATATTTAAAGATTTAATTTTTAAATCTTTTTTTGGTTTCCGAAATTAGGTTTGATCACTCACAAAACTTCTTTTTTTGTTTCAACTAAAATACATATTCAAATATAACTTTAAATTACAAAATCACAATTTTAAAAATTTAAACTTTTAATTTTAACTGTCAATTTCAATATTTATAACCAAATAAGAGCTTGAAGTGTAACACCACAAATTTCGCAAATAACATGTGCATGTGAAAGCTTACTATTCATTTATAGGAATTGTTTAAAAAGTATATTGGTCAAAGTTAGTAGGTAATAAGAAATATTTTTCAAAAGGGAAAAAATATTATTTGCAAGCCAAATAATTATAAATTGACATTTAAAGCTAAAACTACATGAGTATGAATTTATAATAATATGATTGAGATCTATTTATCTTTAATCAGAAGTACGAAATACGAACCTTCAAAAATGAAAAAAAAAAAAAAGAAGAAGAAGTTCTTATTGTATAACAACAATGCGTGCCCAATGAAATCTCACAAGTGAGGTTTGAAGAGGGTAAAATATACGCAAATCTTATCATTACCTCATAGAGATAAAAAGTCCATTTTACAAGACCCTTATCTCAAAAATATCATCCCAAAAGTAAAAAATACTAGATATGAAACCAAAAAATTAGAATGAAAAACAAATGATAATTTGTAAAGACAATAAAAGTAACAAAATGAATAACAGACAATAACAACACAATATATAAAGATACAATAACCTCTACTAACCCTTACTAGCTTAGACAAGCTAATACAACAACAACATACCCAGTAAAATTCCACAAGTGGGGTCTGGGGAGGGTGGATGTACGCAGCCTTATCACTACCTAAATAGAGAGGCTGTTTCCTGGGAACCCTCGTCTCAAAACCCATCCGCAAGACGGCCTAGATATGATCAACAAGCTAATAATACCCTAATATGCAACTCCTACTTTTTTTTATCTAAGTTTATGTTCTCGATGATATGAAGTTACATTATTTTATCTAATCACTTCCTCCAAAACTTTTCGGTCTACCTCGACTAAAATGAAAAGGTTCTTGTTATGCACTCAAAGAAATAGTCTTTGTAATGCATGAATTTAAATTTAACAAGATCAATAATTGTCAGCATAGGTGGGTCCAAAATCCAATTTTTAAGGAATCAGTAAGTGGGCCCCACAATTTTCATAAAATCTGCCACGTCAGAAATAGAAAACAATCTTCCTGTATAGTTACCCTTCAATTGCCATTTAATTACAGCAATACCCTTCCCCTGCTCACTCCTACACACTACACTATATATAAGCTTAGCTTTCTTCTCTGCCAAAAAAAAATCCATTTTTAATTCATTTTTCCTACAAATTTTTAGGGTTTCAGAAACCCTTTTTACTCTTTTCATTGTTGGATTTGGAAATTCTTGAAGAAATTTTCAGGTATTTCACTGTGTTAGCTGAAATTTTCGAGTTTCTTTGTTTCATTTATGTGCATGTTTTCGTTTTGAAGTGTTAAGTCTGTGTGTTTTTCGTTGTTTCTGGAGTTTTTCTGCAAATGAAATAGTGGAATATGGTTGGGTTTTGGGTTTCGTGCTGTAATTTTTTGAACTGAGTTAATGTTGAAGAGTGAAAAGAGTACTTTTTTTTGGTTCTTTTTGTATGTAAGACTAATCTGCATTGATGGGCTTTTTCATGAATATTTGGTTGGTGAGTTAGGGTGGGTGGAGGGTCTTTCTGACGTGTTTTCTTTGTCATGAGTTGAGGGTCTTTCGGAAACAACCTTTGTCGGAGGTAGGGGTAAGGTCTACTTACTATGTACCCTCTCCAGACACCACTTATAGATTACACTGGGTATGTTGTTGTTGTTGTTGTTGTTGGTGAGTTGGGATGGGGTGTGGGGTGGTGAAATGAGGGTGGTAAGAGAGTGGGATAGGGGGTGAAGCAGAGGCAGAGCCTTTTTTTTTTTATGCTGTGTTTTCTTTTTCAGAACTACTTTGATTTGCTGCGCTTTAGTTTGAGTTGAGGGTCTTTTAGAAACATATGGGTTTACACTAGTTATGTTTTTGTTGTTGGTGAGTTGGGGTGGGGTGTGGGGTGAGGAAAGGAGGGTACTAGAAGACTGGGATGGGGGTGAAGCGAAGGCAGAGCTTTCTTTTCTGCCGTATTTTCTTTTTTCATAACTACTTTGATTTGCTGCACTTGAGTTTGAGTTGAGGGTCTTTTGGAAACACGTCTTTGCCTTGACAAAGTAGGTGTAAGGTCTACGTATAATCTACCCTCTTCGGACATCATTTATGGGTCACTTGTGGGATTACACTGGGTGTGTTGTTGTTGTTGGTGAGTTGGGATGGGGTGTGGGGTAGGGAAGGGGGGGTGTTAGAAGTCTGGGATAGGGGGTGAAGCAGAGGCAGAGCCTTCTTTTTTGCCGTATTTTCTTTTTTCATGACTACTTTGGTTTTCTGCTCTTGAGTTTGGTTGAGGTTCTTTCAAAAACCACCTCTCTTCCTCGGTGAGGGTTAGGTCTACTTACAATCTACCCTCCCTAGACCCCACTTATGGTCCAGTTGTGGGATTACACTAGGTATGTTGTTGTTGTCAGTGAGTTGGTGCGGAGAGAAAGGAGTGTATTAGAAGATTGGGATAGGGTGAAGCAGAAGCAAAACCACCAGGATTTTGACTCATTTTCTTCCAACAAAGGAAACCTATTAATCAATCTTTCGAAGACCATGAAGCGCCATATGGACCATGCTTAGTTGTATTAGTGGAGTTGCAATGTTGATTTACAATTTTAATAGTCAATCTTGCATTTTGAATTGTTGATTATAGGCAGCTTATACTGAATTTGGCAACTTTACTGTCATTAGCTTAACAGCGTGTATAGCTTAGCGGGAGATATAGTCTCTTAAATTAGGTAATGTAATTGTAATCCTTCATTTTTGTATGTGATACAGGAGTGGTCTCTCTTAAAGAGATGGATTTGTTCATCTGGGGTGCACCTTTCTTTCAAGGTTTGCCTACTGATTGAGTAGTATATTTCTCAATAAGTGGTTTGCCTACTTAGTTTAACCTGATTAGTTTTCGCTGTTGTTTGGTAGAAGTAGTGTCGAAGAGGACAGATATCCCCTTTAGTTCAATGTACTGACTTATTTAGTTTTTTCTTCAGATGAGAATAGTTCTCCTGCAAACAGCTTGACTCAAAACTTCTATTTCAGTCAAAAACTTGGTAAGTTTGTTAATTAGCTCTCTTATTTTTATATATTCTTGAAAAGCCTATTAGATCCTTTACTTTTAAAGACCTAATTTTCGATCAATGTGCATCTGGCTTCATTTTTTATATGGATTTGGTTCCAGATACTATAGAAGAAGATGGCTTAAATGAGAAATGTTGTGTGCAAGTGCTGGAGATACTCATTGCAAAAGCTGATACGGAAATTGCTGAACTTGAAGATGATATAGTGATGCTACAAAGCCAACTAGCCCATACTGATGAAAAATGGTTGGACATGTGCATTGCTGCTTTAAATAAAAAGGTTGATCGCCTTGGTAGTTTGATAACTGCCTTGAAAAATAAAAATGACCAAGCTTCTGGTGTTCAGTTACAAACAAATAGAAAACCATCAGAGAGAATCCATGAGATATTAGAGACACCACTGAGAAATTTCTCCTCTTCACGAGCGAAGCAGGTTTGGTCTCAGAACGTTTACTTGTTCTTATCTACTGTTGCCTTCGATGGCTGTGATTGTTGCTTCCTATGCAAGATTTCTTAATCACTTGATCTTCTCAAGTTAATGCTAGATAATCAGTACCTATTGGATAACACATGTGCATTGCTGCCTTTTAAGGATACAAGGAAGTATACTTTTTGGTTTAGGTATACATACTACAGCACCATCGTAGTGCTGCTTTGGTGAATATGATCTTCATTTTACCGACCCCCTCGAAGAGAAGAAGGGACATTTGTGCTTTGCTGTTTGACGGAAAACTTTTGGAATTTTATGTGATTCTTAAAATTGAAAAAATTAAAAGGATACTAGTGGGCTGTTAAATGAAGATAATTGTTTAATTATCTCTACATTTATATAGCTAATCATTGAAGTCACAAATTAAGTAGTTGGTTGAGACTTGAGATATACTCATGAATTTCCATGACTTATACCTTCAAATCAACAGCCTGCAAACTCTACTCTTGGAAGTTCAAAGCTAGCTGCAGCTGTTCTTATAAAAGTAGAAGCAACAGATGACCACGATTTAAAGGATATTGAGACTGTTGAAACGAATGGCGACTCCATTGTCCAGGCCAATGTTACGATCCAGACACCATCTGTGGTTCAAGATAGAAATCATCAAGAAACAGTAAGTACTTATAATCTCTTTTGTTCCACTAAAGAGTTGCAAATTGCATGAGAATATGAACCATGGAAATAGGGTAAGTCTTTGCAGCTTATTCTAGTCTGCAATTGAGGGTGCCGTCAACATGCAGGATTTTGAACCATTTAGGGTGTATTGCTTAAGTTTGTCAGATAAATATATCTATGTTTACTTCTGATATTTTTATGAGTATATAACTAATTTTGAAGACCATTCATTGGTACTTAAGGTCCTTTTATTCTTTTCATATGGATGTTAGCATTTCAGCTCCCTCGTTGCATCAATTTTCCATCTAAACTAATCCAATTGACTGCATTATTATTCTTTCTCAAACAATGAACAGGATGAACATGCAATCACCAAAGGCTCCAGTACAAAGGCTTCTGGCCATGCTAGTGAGAAGTCCACTTTGAAGGATTTGAATGAGGCTGATATTCCTGGAAAGCTGATTAATGCAAGCAAAAGAGAAAATCCTTCACATCTCAACAATGTACTTATAGATCTGCTTACGGAGCATTAATTTATACACGGGCTAGATATTTGAACTAACTGGTTATCTTATCTAATTCTTATACAAGCAGTCTGCATGTGCTGTTATGAAGAGTGCAAGCACGAAGCCTCTAAGAGACAAAGCTCAATTTTGTGGAGCATCAAAGAGGAAGATCAACGCACGAGAAGATTTCTTTGATGATAAATTGATGTCACAAAGTTCTAATGACGGCATAATCTTAAACTCATCTCCAAAAGTCAAGGAAACAAGCATTGGAGAAGGACCTAAGGTTTGGAAATATCTTCCATTTGCTTTAGTGTGTTATTGCAATATTGAAACAGACTAGGAGGCTGAGGTTCGGAAGTAATCTTCATAATGCTGGTAAGTAGACTAATGTCTCAGAGTTTAGCTTGTATTGAGAAGAGGAAAACCCACGGGCATTGTATAACTTAGAGAGGTAGGTAAGGGTATAGTGTGTAGCTTCAGTATTTATATTTGTAGAGTCCATTAGAGTCTGTGTATCTATTCACATGTTACTCTAATGTGCTTTAAATCACAATGCAACAACTAAAGATCTTCAAAGCAACTTTTATAATGTACAGATTTCAAATATCAGTTGACATGTCATTCTTGCCTTCCCATTGTAGTTTACTAGTTCTTAAAAAAGATTATGACCTCTCAATTATTATTTTTTGGGTTCTTATTTGAGACTTCTCCATCTAAAAGGGGCTCAATATCGTCTGGCAGCCTGCAAGAGCAATTGTGGCAACCCGTCTTAATGCTGTAAAACAAGAACCTAAAGAATCTGGAGATGAACAGACACAAAATGGAGGGAAGGCTGGTCAGACTAGAGAAAAACAAACCTCAAGTCAATTGGTAAGTCAAAAGCAGACTGGCGCAAAAAGAATTATTGGAATAGAGGGAGGTGGTCTGCTCACTGAAATTGGTCATACTCTTGAAGACTTGAGTGTGGCTTTGTTAAATCCTCAAAAGAAAGACAGCAGCATGCACCTGGAAAAATTCAAAGGTGAACCGCAAGTGAAGCAATCTTCCAAAAGTCAAGTACTCACCATACACAAATCTAACTCAAAGTTTTCCCAAAAGCTAGAAGGTCTGAGACTGAACTTCAAATGGAATGTACCTACAGAAATGACTAAAGAGCCATGTCTTGCCGAGGAACTAGGGGTCAAGTCACTTTCTGGTCTAAAACTCAAGAGGCAGTTAAAGACTGAAAGTACCAAGGAGAATGGAGGTTATGTGTTTGGAGACAAAACAATCAAGGGAAGTCTGTCAAGACTTGCACTTGGTGGAGCCAAGGGAACTGGTAATATTCCAGAGATAAGTTCAACTTCTTTGATCCACTTGAAGAAGAGAAGGATAACAAGTTCTACAGGACCAATCCTCCAAGAGAATGAGAATTTGAGAGATTTTCAGAATAGGTTGTTAAAATCACATGACAGATCAAATCAAAATCTCCAAGTCATTAAAGCTGAGAATGATGAACTTCTTCATTCCACAACATTCGTTGTTCCAACACTGAACATAACAGATTTCAAGTATATGACAATGAATCAACTCAAGGCAGTGGCAAGGGAACAGAAACTGCATGGGGTATATAAGCTTCGCAAAGCTGAGCTGCAAGAATGCCTCTGCAAGCTGCTAGCTAAAGGTCGGTCAACATAAAAGCAATCTCTATAACCAGTTTTTGTTTGCTGAATTCTCAAGTGAGGCGTCACAGAATTGTTTACAAGTTCTTTTGAGAAGAAAAGGAGCTCTTTGTAGGAAAATGGTGATCCTAGCAAATCATGTTCATATAACCAACTGTACAGAGAAATTGAAGCTTTGCTTATAAAGAACAGATACATGAGAAAAAAAATATAGAAAGACGCTGATTCTAGGAAATGTTTTAGCCAGATTCTTCCAGGAAGGCTTTACTAATTTTGTTGATAATATCCTTCTTTAAGTACTGAAAAGGTAAGTTTCATTCTTTGCTAAGTTTGCTAATGAGCCTGGTATTATGCAGCTGCTTTTCTCTATAAATTTTGTATATTGAACTTAGCAACTTTTAGTTCTGGAGAAATGCACCCTAAAGGTGTAGAATTTAGTGTTCAATTAAGTGGGTTGTGAATCATGAGATTTTAAGTTGAGATCTCAGCGGAGACAAAAACACTAGATTATTCCTTCATTTATTTGCCCAAGCTTTAGTCGACAAAGCTAATCAGTACTTGTGTTGGTGGAGGTAGTAAGTATCTCGTGGAATTTGTTGAGATCCAAGCAAGTTGGTCTAGACACCATGGTTCTCAAACACACACACACATATGTAACTTCGTTGTAGCTATCAATCGTTAAGTTGGTCTAGACACTATGATTTTCAAACACACATATATGTAACTTCGTTGTAGCTATCAATCATTATATTCTATATTTTTGTCCTGATATAAAGCTATTCGATACCTGTGTTGGTAGAGGTAGCAGGTATCTCGTGGAACTAGTCAATATGCAAGCAAGTTGGTCTAGGCACGACGGTTTTCAAACACATGCATATATGTAACTACGTTGTAGCTATCAATCATTATATTCTATGTTTTTGTCCTAATATAAAGCTATTTGTTACCTGTGTTAGTGGAGGTAGCAGGTATCTCGTGAAACTAATGAGATGCAAGCAAGTTGGTCTAGACCATGGTTATCAAACACACATATATGTAACTTTATTGTAGCTATCAATCATTATATTCTATATTTGTCTTGATATGCATGGGATATCTATGAATAGTCAAAACTATATTTCTCTTCTTTTTTTCTTTTCTTAGAAGAATGGTCTCTGTGTACTCCTAAAGAAAAGGTTTCTCTTTCTTCTGCTTCAAGTGAAAGGCATGTTTGGATGCGCACTTAAGGGTGTGGCCTGGTGGCCAATAAAGTGAGAAAAATCACGTGATTTCAAGTTCAAATTCCAATCGAACAAAAAAAAAAGGTGATTTAGTCTTAGGTACATTATATGAGTATTTAATTGTTTTCAAGTTATACTATAATGTTGCAAAGCCATTTTGAATTTACTGAATATTAATATTTGTCCCAACTTTGGTAGATCGAATAATTCAATACAGGTGCTTATTGGAAAGTACTTTCAAAATTAGTCGAGATGCACCCAAGTAGGCCAAAATACTATGGTTAGGGAAAAAGATTGAAACTAGAACAATTAAGTGGAGTCCTAATATCCATAGTCCGATGTAACTAAAGCTCTCGCTATGCGCAAGGTCCAGAGAAGGGCTCAACCACAAGAATCTATTGTACGCAGTCTTACCTTGCAGTTCTGCGAGAAATTGTTTCCAAATAGTTTGATAGGGCAATATAAAAACTATTGATATAGTGGTAAATAAACAAACAACAGCATATTTAACTTAATTTCTTTTATAAGTAATTTTCACACAATTTTAACCCTTCTTCAAACTCATGCATAAGAACCAACAATTTAAATCAACTCATTTGATAACATGCAACTAAGTATTTGAAGTAAAAGAGCTATCGTCCTGCTTCAAGAAAAAATAACCTGCAATAAAGGGAAAAAAATTCATGAGACATTTTTATGTGCAAATTATCAACGACGTACTCGGTGTATTCTCACAAGTAAGGTCGTGTATACATAGTCTTACTAGTGATGATTCAGAATTTTCATTAAGGGAATTCGAAAAATAAAAATATAGTTGAGCTTGGGACCTTAAGGTCAATTTTGAACTCCCTAAACCTTTGAGCCCAACCTCTAGCTTTGTGTTCAAATTATCCAAAATCTCTATATATACATTAAAAAAAAACTATATATATACGATGCAATACTTCGTTGAGGGGGTTTGGGTGAAAACCCTGAGGCCCCCTTGGAACAACCCCTAAGCCTTAACCCTGCTTTGTGAAGGCAGAGAACTTGTCTCGATATAGCCTCGACTCAACTCTCAAGTAAAACATATATTAAAAAATTAATTATATAAAGCAAATATAATAGCTAAGAAGTCATGCAGAAAACAACGAAGAGAGAACAGTACCAATGACAAAATAATATGGCAACTAAGTAAAGAAATAATAGGTAATATTAAAATCGAAGAATAAGATAATAAATCATCATTTACCAATAAGGAAAAAACATATATGAATTGGCAAATATCTTGTGATAAAGCAAAACATACTCCCAGATATCTTGAAAGTAAGTAAGTTTTATTTATTTATTTTTTTTTCTTGGGGGTGGGGGGTGGTGGTGTTTGGTAACCATGTCGACCGAGGCTTAGACAGATGGAAAGAGATCATCTCATATTTTAGTCTGTACCAGGATTTAAACTCGACACCTTATTATTTTTAATCCACTTCATTGACTGCTAGGTCATATCTTTAATACTTCTCATGAACCTAAATCTTGATGGGCAAAGTTACGCGGGTGAAACAATCGAAATAGTCACATTAATAATAACAAATATGCTTTTTTCATTAAAGAAGGAACATCAATCCTTTCTTGGCTTGATGCAAGACGAAGAGGGAAAAGATTGTTTGAATTATGTGATCGTTTCATCGAAAAAACTTAAAACTCTTAAAAAGAGTACACTTTTGTTTACTTAAATGAGTGTTCAATCATACCTCCTCACGTGCGTGCCTGATTCTATTTCATTGGTCAAGCACATGATTTTTTTTCTTCTAGTTAATAGAAGGCTGTGAGACCTAAACTCACGACATCTGTCTACTCTAATATCATGTCGGAGTGATGTAATCATCTCATCTAAAATCTTACACTCTCGACGAGAGTTCAATTCTATTTACTTAATTAAATATCAGCATAAGATTATGCAAGAAAAGTAGAGCAATGTGAAATGTTTACCTCACTTTGATGCCAACTTGCTATGAACTTCCTCTAGTGATCGAACTAGATGTTTGATACGATATTTGAGCTTTTCATTCTCAGAAGTAAGTTGTTCGACCTGTTTATGTCCCTGAAATCACGCGAAAATTCAATCATCAGTTAGCATCAACGCCATTTTCTGAAAAGGCAGAAAAGATTAAGAAATGAAATCGAAATCTTGACCTTTTCTCGTTCTGCTTCAAGCTCAGCAGTGACATCTTTCAGTTTTGACTGGAGTTCAGCAACAGTTCTCTCTAATTCCTCATTTTTAGGATCTGAAGTACCACCAACATGCACAAAAACATGAAAATATCACAGGCTCCTCGGGTTTACATAGATGAGAAAACTTATGAACTAGGATTATTGGCAATAGGAGATATGATCTATGTTACGTTGATCCTCCAAAAGTGTCATCAGGAGACATGACATGTTTGAAGCACTTTTGGAGGACCTGACACACGCCTGGAGACATGTTTGAAGGATCCGAGAAACATAGGATATGATTGAAGACATCACTAACCTGTCTTACTAGCAACTGAAAATTCAAGTCTTGCCAATCGTTCCTTCAGTGAAAGAAAGTGTCGTTAGTTGGCTCTGATGGTGGTAAAAGTACAAAAGTTGGAATAAAACACTCAAACAACAAAAATTTGCAGGCACACACACACACACACACACACACACACAATTATGTATGTAAACATAATTAGTCTAATGGCGTCTTCTGTTAGTAGCAGCTCTTACAACGACATGCCAGCACAATCCCACAAGTGGGGCGTGAGGAGGGTGGTGTATACACAACCTTGCCTCTACCTTGTAAAGATAGAGACACTTTTTGATACTGAGAACCCTCGGCTCAAGGTTAGTAGCAGCTATTAACAATGCAAAAACCTTATTTAGGAAACCGTTGTTAGGATAGAATCTCAATGGAGTCAAACAGACTCTAGCCATATAAGGTATGCAAACGATATAGTTGGAGACAAGAGGCCTTAAAATAGAAACCGTATGTACATACGTTCGTGAGCTATTGGAGGAACATAATCAAACTCTGCTCTAAACTCTTTGAGAAAAATCACCAAGACATCTGTGTTAGCTAGTAGCTATTTGTTTCAGCTATTCCTAGTGCATACTAAGGAATAGACAGTAAAAGCCTTCTAGTAGTAACTTTCAAATCCATTTTCATCATCAGAAGAACATGATCTATGAAACTGAATCTAAGATGAACAATCTGATATGTGCGGAACACCAAACTATGTTGCTCGGACTCTTCACATTTGAAGCTTATGGGTTCAAGGTTCTAACTCTATTAAGATAGATACTGGGTTCTACATTAGTAATTTTTACATGTCAAATGGATTGCTTAAGACAAATATCGTGTTTAGACCAAGGTCGATGGGTTCATCTGAACCCGTACCTTGGTCTCTCCAGCTCTACCCTTGTACGGCGAGTGTGCATCTGATCCTCCAAAAGCTATGCATTTTGAAGGATCTGACATGAGCTTCGAACAATGTTCACCAAATACTTCAGCATATAACTAACAGAATATTCCAAAAGACAATTAGCCAAAAGAAAGCAGCATTCATACTAAGTTCATCTTTACAAGCTGAAATTGCAATAATAATGAATACAACCAAAGAATAGACTTATATGGGCTCAGAATATATCAAAATTGAAAGAAAAATACAAACACCACAAATCATTAGATTCTATAGAAGGAAAAATAGCACAAAACTTGAAGGAAAAAAAATAGAACAAGAATATTCAAAAAAACCGATTAGCCAAAAGAAATTGCTCCGACTCTCCAAAGATGTTGTGGCAGGAGTGTCGGATACTTAAAAGTGCACTGCTTTTGGAGGATCCAACATGCACCTGACGTCATTTTTGAAGAGTCCGAGCAACATAGACAAAGAAAAAATCTCGAAAAACATTGGACCTTGTAGAAGGTAAAGCATATAACTTTACAACTGTGTACCAAAAGGGGGGAAAAGAGAAAGTCATACTAAAGTTTAACAACACAAGTTGAAATCCAAATAAAATAAATACTACAACTCATTGGATTGAAAGAAAATGCAAAACGCATAAACCATTGAAGCTATAAAAGGAAAAGCATATAGCTTTCACCATAATTGAAGAACAAGAACACACATTCAAACTGAAGCTTAAGAGCACAAATCAACTTGAGACTACGCGACAAGAAAATATGAGAGCAAAATAGCAAAATACAAAGTAAATGAAGCAACATATTTAGAAAATAAGACTACGCAAATGCTAAGTAGCCCCTACCACTCCCACATAGAGTGCCATAACACTCATCTACTTACTTGCCTTCTACTATCTTAAGGTCTCTACCTCTCCTAAGTCCTGTTACAACCAACCCTTCATGCCTACCAAAATAGAAAGAAATATACAAACCCCACAAAACTTTTAGTAAAAGAACACTGAACAAGAATATTTTAGCAAAACATATTGCTAGGACTCTCCAAAAAATGTTGCTCCATTGTTGTCGTATCCTTCAAAACTGCACTACTTTTAAAGAAGCAGAAAGGAATAGAACTTTCACATTAGTGGAAGAAAAAGAAAACACATCCAGACTGAAGCTTAAGAGAAAAGTTAAATCCAAATGACAATAAAATCCACCAAAGCACATATCTTTCATACTCAGAAATCAAAATCTACTAAAACTGAAAGAAACATACAAACCCCTCAAATCATTAGACCTATAAAAGAAAAAGCATAGAACTTTTTCTCACAGTAATTGAAGAAAAATGAAAACACATTCAAACTGAAGCTTAAGACCACAAGTTAAAGTCCAAATGACAATGGAATTCACTAAAGCACGTAGATTACATACTCAGAAGTAAAAATCTACCAAAACTGAAAGAGATATATAAACCCCACAAATCATTAGATACTATAAAAAGGAAAAAAGCACCAAACTTGAAGAAAAAAGAACACTGAAAACACATAAAAATCGAAGCTTAAGACAATAACAACAAGATGCCCAATGGAACACCAGAAGTAGAGTCTGGAGAAGGTAAAATGTACGTTCACCTTACTACTACCTTATAGAGATAGAGAGGTTGTTTAGCTGAATGATTTTATTTTTCAACGAAAGGCAAATCCTCGCAGAAGATACTATATATGAGAAAAAAATGACTAAAGTGGAAAGCAAATGATAATATATAAATACCATAGAAGTAACAAATATAATGGACGATAACAACACAAGATACAAAAACTGAAGGTTTAAGACCATAAGTTAAAATCCAAATAACAATGGAATCCACTAAAGCACATATCTTTACATACTCGGAAGTAAAAATCCACTAACATTGAAAGAAATATACAAACCCCACAAATCATTAGATGCTATAAAAAGCAATAAAACACCAAACTTGAAGAAAAAGAACCAGTGAAACCACATTAAAACTGAAGCTCAACAGCACAAGTTAAAATCCAAATGACCATGGAATCCACTAAAGCTCATATCTTTACATACCCAGAAGTAAAAATCTACCAAAACTGAAAGAAATATACAAACCCCACAAATCATTAGATACTATAAAAAGGAAAAAACCACCAAACTTGAAGAAAAAGAACATTGAGAACACATTAAAACTGAAGCTCAACAGCACAAGTTAAAATCCAAATGACAATGGAATCCACTAAAGCACATATCTCTACATACTCAGAACTAAAAATCCACCAACATTGAAAGAAATATACAAACCCCACAAATCATCAGATACTATAAAAAGCAAAAAACACCAAACTTGAAGAAAAAGAACCACTGAAACCACATTCAAACTGAAGCTTAACAGCACACTTAAAATCCAAATGACAATGTAATCCACTAAAGCACATATCTTTACATATTCAGAAGTAAAAATCTACCAAAACTGAAAGAAATATACAAACCCCACAAATCATTAGATCCTGTAGAAAGAAAAAAAGAATAAAACTTGAAGTAAAAAAAAAAACATGAACAAAGAATTGACATTCAGAAAAAAAATGTTACCTCAGCCTCAGAAGCTCTCTGGTAAAAGGGTTTCAAGGATTCTTCAAGATTGTTTGAATCCCCCATTTTTCAGTATTTGGTAGAATCAAACGCCGTAGCAAAGACGCAGACTGAATATCAGCTTTATGAGAAACGTATTTAGCCAATGAAAAATATGGTTTTCTTTTTACTTTTATTTTCTTCTCTTCTTTTTATTTTGCAAGTTGGGAATTTTTTTTATTTTTCTTTTTATAATTGAGTTTTTATTTTTTAATAAATAAATAAATAAAAATTTGATGTGTTCATTTGTTTGTATATAACTATAATCAAACACGACTCTATTATTGGACATAGAATTTACGTAGATTTTATCTATACTTTTTGGAATGTAGATATAATAATATGTATATATTTGAGAGGAGCAAGTACAAAATCATTCTTTTGACATTACATGGTTGCATATTGCAAAATGCGTTAGTTTTATTTTGGATTTTATCTGCGAAGACATAGCTTTCACGATGATGTGTTGAATTCAGAAAAAACCACAACATTTTAACATTCAGTAATTTCAAAATGGCTTTTGGAAAGATGATAAAAAAGACATACAATAGGCTTCAAGTTCAAATGAATATCAAGAAATAAGACCATATGTTTTGGCATGTTCATCAATACAAATTTGAGTATGAAAATGTATCTTTTCTTCACTACATAAAACAATCCATCCAATTTGAACTGGTCTATACACTTATTCATTGTTTTAAATACTAAATGTTCTGCATAAATTGTTGATCAAGGATCTCCAAGAAGTGAAGGCCTGTAAAAAGCATGGCTTTGTGCAATCTCAATCCGATCGCGTGGATCGTTCAAGTTTTCATCTCTTAGTGCCTGAAGAATAGCCATTGGCCCTTGTTCCCTGGAAATGCAAAAAGAAACACAGAAATCAACCCTTGAAAATGGAAACTTGATCGTCGTTCTCGTATTCAAGTTACAATGAACAGAAGAATGTGTTAAGCAACTGAAAGCCTAAACTTTGGAAACTTGATCGTCGTTCTCGTATTCAAGTTTACTAGGATGGTAATGGTTCATTGTTTATGCCTGAAAGAGTTTAACTTATATACACTGACAGCGTAAAAGTATTTGCTCATAACAAGTGGAAGTAGTAACTTGGAAAATAAGACAGACAACCTGCTATAACACACTAAATTACACTCATGGTGTAAAAATTCTTATGATATTCGTGTATATAAGTTGAATTCCAATTGTAATAGCCGTCTTATTGAGTTCATAACATGGCATTATGCATTAGCAACAAATCACAAGCAACATTTTATATGTTGTGTTGTGCAAGGACTTACCTTTTTATGAGTATCTTGTACAAAGTCCTCAAGATGGGACACAGCTCGACTGGGGCAACTGGCTTATTATCTCCGGGGTGTAACACATTCAAGCTTGACTGACTTAGCAGTTCATAGAATGCTTCGACAGCAGAAACTCCCTACGGAAAAGGGAAATAGAACGTTACTATTTGGGAAGTCGGAATCTCTAGAAGTTCTTGCAGCAACAGATAGAGCCGAATAACTTATGCATTACTAGAATAAATGAAAGAAGGAATTGCTAGGACAAATTCAGGATCAACAATAGTGTCAAATCCAAACATCGAGTATGCATTTCCACTGTACAACCAAAATCAAAACGATTGGTGGGATGCATATCATTTCAGCATTTCTCTCCGTTTCAACATCCATAAAGAAGAGAGGAAAATAACTTTTATCCGTACTGTTGAGTCTTATGCACATTGATATGTTGTAAAAGGAATGCTTCTAATGGATTTTAGACGGTAGGACAAAAAAGGAAAGGAGAATAAGCAAATTGAAACGGAGGGAGTACTTCTCAAGTTTGGTATACTCTTCAGGGCGACATGATAAGAGTAGAGGTAATAGAAAATGAGTACCTGGATCGTTCCTTTGCCACTAATGCTATCACCCATATCGAGACTCAGTTCTCCCTTAGCTATCATTTGACCATACCATGCATTACGACCTTTCAACAATGTAACATATGTATCAGCTAGCAGAGGCCCTGCGAGCCTTTCTGGTTCTTCAGTCAATAAATAAGTGATGAATATCATCTCCGATGTACAATGTGCAAAATACACTGATTTACTGGTAGCACTCTCGTTTGTTAGTGCAGCTACCATCCCTGGAATCAACGACAAGGCAAGCACCAAAACAATGAGAAGATCATCATAATAAAATTTTGGATGTTACATTAACATTTACTCAGGACTTCAGATGCCAGAGATATGGCTTCTAATGAGAATTCCAGTTTCCCTAATAAGTTACTGATTCTTCTTATGGAACTGTCATTTACATTTAACGGTAAAACAGCAAGAAAGTTTCCTCTCTTTACCTCATTAATAATATCAGGAAAGGTAAATCAATTCTTCTAAGTGATGCATAAAACACCATATATTGTTGAAACTTGCTAAAGGAGAATAGCTAAAGGTCTGTGAATGTATTCTCGAGTCTTTATGGAGGAAATATGTACCATAATAAACCAGGTGCATAAGATTCTATAAACACCGATGATGTTTTATCATTGAGAATGACTAAAGACGAAGATGATAATTTGCTATACATAGCCACCATGAAAACTTGAACATGGGAAGCCAAAGCCACACAAATTTCTTTCTATCAAGTTGATCTTTTAAAGTCTGCTTGGGAGAAACACAAGTGGAATGGCCAACTAAACTAGCCTTAGAACAGCTCTTAGGCTTGTTCAGTTTTCAAATTTTGAGCATTTCGAACATAAGAGTAAACCGACAAGTCAAAAAGGAAAAACGATTGCTAATTGCCAGGAACGGTTTTAACCTGAAAAATAAACTCCTCACACAAACAACCATTGAGAAAGACCAAGATTTACCAGCTCCAATGGCGTAGACATTCTTCAAGCCTCCCATGACTTCATGCGTCACAAGGTCGCTGTTGTCCCATACAATAAAATGAGGCTGCCTTAAGAACTTTGAGAGTGGTTTTCTCCATTTTTCTGATCCGCAAATCCTAGCATTAGCATATTCTTTGTTGTAAATCTCTGAGGCAATATTTGGTCCACCAAGATAAAGTATGTTCTCGACTGGTACCCCAGCTGCAATGAACAGAAGAATGTGTTAAGCAACTGAAAGCCTAAACTTTCTTCCCTGTTCTTTCACAACTTACATACTGACGGATGAAACAAAGCTTCGATACAATTTCGCAAAAGATAATCTTTTCCCTCTTAAAACAGCAACAAATTTCAGTTTGTTTTAATGAGTGTGAGGATTCAAAAAGCAGTAAAGCACATCATATTGCACTGCATATTTTCGTAACAGTCATAATCTATAAAGGGCGAACCCGGTGAACTAAAGCTCCCGCTATGAACAAGGTCGAGGGAAGAGCCCGACCACAGGGGGTATATTGTACGCAAACTTACCTTGCATTTCTACCAGAGGCTGTTTCTACACTGAATCTAATTCTGTTTTATTTACTTTACATACGAAAAGAGTCATTCAAAGACTGTATGAATAAGAAACTGTTAGTTAAGATCAGCTGGATACAAGATATAAAACAAGGTCAAGATAAACACTTACTTGCCCGATTAATCATCTGTGTAGGAGTAATAATATGAGGAGCTGGATCTAGTTCAGCTTCTATACCCTTTGCCAATGAAATGATGATTGGTACAGTTAATCTTTCCTTCCAATACTTGCTGATCTCCTTAAAGACTTCGCGTGTTTCAGTTGAGGGCAATCCGTTAATCACAAGATCAGCATCCCACACAGCTTCTTGCAAGTTGGTCACAACTTTCAATGGACACAATGGTGTATCAATCATGTTTAAACAGAAACCATCTTTCAGGATTTCATCAGCATATAATGTCCGATCGCCTAGTCTAGCCTCGACATACTTTAGATATGCGCATCTCCTAATCAACCTCCTTAACACATCCTCCCTTGAATTGATCACTTCAAATAAATGTTCTGCTGTGGCTCTATCAACAGCTCTCCCTGACCTTCTCCATATCCTAATTTGAACTTTATCGCGAAATTGACCATAACTATCTTGCAACAAAGCAGCAAAAACACTGCCCCAAGCACCAGCTCCAACACAAACAATCCTCAACAAATCACCATCAGATTTACCAAGAATATGCCTAAGCTCATCAAGTTTCTCTTCTAGACCATTGTAATTATGTACACTCCCATTTGAGTACACACTGTTGCCACTTTTCACTTCAATACTACCAACCATCTTAAAAAGATACTCCAAGTTCTAGAACCCCACAAATCTTGTCACAAAGAACAGTCTAAACACCTCAAAAAGTATATAAAAGAAGAATCTTTAAACCCCCCCACAAACTCTGCAGAATTTGTCTCAAGCAATGAACAAGCTACACTTTTCAACAAGACTATTTCAAGAACTTGAAGAGAAACAACCCCACAAATCCTGACACAATAAAACAATCTGAACACCTCAAAAAGTATATAAAAGAAGAATCTTTAAACCCCCCAAACAATCACAAACTCTGCAGAATTTGTCTCAACTAAAGAACAAGCTACACTTTCTAACAAAACTATTTCAAGAACCTGAAGAGAAACAACCCCACAAATCTTAACACAAAAAAAAACAATCTGAACACCACAAAAAGTATATAAAAGAAGAATCTTTAAACCCCCAACAATCACAAACCCTGCAGAATTTGTCTCAACCAATGAACAAGCTACACTTTTTTAAGAACTTGGAAGAAAAAACAACCCCTTTTAAGCATAGAAGCAAAACCCCTTATTAGATAGTAAATATATATTTAGCAAAGTACATTTCAAACACTATATAAGCTCATTTCCCACATTAACTAAATTCTTGAAAGCTTCTTCAACTTTCCTCTTCCCTCCAAGTTATGACAGACCAGAAAAAAGGGAAGAATCTTTTTACCTAAGTCAGAACTACTAACTTACCTCTCTCCTCACTTTTTCAACCCAAATTCACCAGTTTTTCTTCATTTTCTCCGCTTCCAAAGCAAGAAAAGAAGCTGACAAACCACCATTCAGCCTACTAAATTTGTGAAACTTAATTTTACGGACAGCTTTGTAGTGTCCGCCTGAGTTTGGTTATCTACCCAAACAGACAATTTTTGAAATTAATAAAGAAAAGAGTTGAAAAATGAACAAACCTTTACGTGTCAAATAGAACAAAGATTAAGGTAAAAAAAACCAAGAAACTCAATAAAGATTCAATTTTTAAGCTGAAACTGCTGGTTTTACACACATTTAAGTTTAAAAAAACAAGAATTGCATGCAAAATGTACAATCTTGAAACAAAAAAATGATGACTCAACTCATGGAAATAGGTCCATTTTTGCTAAAGATCACTTTTTTATTTGACATTATGTTCATAGAATGCATGTGTATATATATAGGTAGAAGGTGGGGTAGGGGGTGGGTGTTAGACGGTGCTAAAATTGATTGATGGGCACTAACAAGTACTCATTCATTTTTAATTAGAAAATTTGGGTTTGAGTCAGTTTTGGGTTTGAGTCCTCTTAAAAATAATTTTGATCTAGTTTATGGCCTACTAAAAAGATTGCATAGATATCTTATTAGAAAATATTTTGTATTATAATATAATTTTTTTAAACACAAATCTAAATTTAATCAAACTTTAATATTAATATCGGACGTCGAATGAAATTTTTTTAAAAAATTAATTAATGGATAGAGTTGTTGAATGAGGTAATATAGGGGAGGGTGCCAAGGCATTTAAAGTTTTGTACTATACTTGCCAACCTCCTAGACGGTCATTAATAATGGACATGTACTTTGGTGTAACCCAATCGCGAAAAATTCTAGCAACTGCGAAGACTACGACAGTTTTATAAATATTTAATTTTTTCTTTATAAATATTATTGTATATATATTGTATTCTTTAAAAATGTGAACGATCAATTATACAAATACTGTGCACGAGTTGTACAACAAAATATACATATATTATATAAAAACTACGAATGGTTACACAAAAGTATACAGATATTGCACGAATTATACAAACATTGCTATACCTATAATTACAAAATATAATTATCTAAACTACAGTTATGAAGCGTAATTATAATATTTTTGAGTGGTCATGCGTGAAAATTTCGCTTGGTTGAATTAGTGAATTTCTGGTGAGGAATAAAAAAGGTATGCATTTGAAATGAATTACTTGAACTAAAAAAGATTAAAATTTAAATTAAGGTTTTTTTTTTTTAAAAAAAAGATATAATTAAAAGAACACTTCTCTAGGCACAATCTATAATCTTAGCTTCTTTGGGATTGGCAGCCAATCTAACATTGGGACATTGGCACACACCATTAAAATAATTAAAATAAGATAAAAAAATAATTTATAATCGGGGGTTGAATAGTAAATAAGTGATTTGAACTGAATTTGAACGATTACATATTAAAATTTATGGACTTTAAATATATATGTAATTTTTCAAAAGTTAGTCGAAATGCGAGGAAACAATTTAAATTGAACTAAATAATAAATCATTTCGAACGTTATCATGCTTATCAAATTTTAAGCTTTTATTCCTCATAATATTTAATCACCAAATAAAATTACATACTTTTTAGATTATGATTATGTATGATATACTAAACAACTTTTTGAAAAAAAAAGAATAAAATTTACATGTCAAATTCATGAATTCAAGTTTCATGTCGTCAAAGTATTAAATAAATGATGGGTAATAATCAACAGGTCAATTCTAGTGGATACACCGTATTTCAAGATATTCGAAGTGTATAAATAAATTTAAGAAAATTAACACATGATAAAAAAATTAAATTCATGGATTTGGACTTCGTAATTATGAAATGCAAAATAATAATAATATTATTATTCATTGAGGAAATGATGAGTATTGATCACCAAGATATTTTCAATATCTTATTAAATTTCAAGTCAATCAGAATTCGTAACTAAATTTTAAAAAAATCAACATGTATTAATACACACGAAAGAAGATCAAGTTGATGAATTCGTGTTCCGTGATTTGCCAGATAAATATGTTGGACATTGAAGCATGGTGATAGTCATGGATTCAAATAACATAATGCTAGAAAACGAGGAGTATTGATCAGCATGTTATTTTCACTAGACACAATAAAACACATGAAAAATGATCAAACTTATAAATTTAAGTTACATGACCATAACGCTAAAAAAGGACGCTCATGATGAATATCAAAGGCAATTCATTAACTAAATAAAAAAAATCAACACATACTAATACACACATAAAAAATATTTTAATTTTACGATGCCAAAATACTAAAATAAATATGTTAAATTGTTAATCATGATGAAGTGGTGAATATAAGTAAAATATCATATTCACCAAAAAATATGAAAAATGATCAAATTCATGACTTTAAGTTTCATGACCATAATGCTAAAAAATATTATATTCATGACGAATATTATAAATATTAACCATCAAATTATTTTCGATAAATCCATCAAAATTTTAGGTCAATTGAAATCCATAGTTCTTGGGCTGGCCAACTCCTTAGTGGGCCTAGTGGCCCATGTTACCTCTCCATGGGCCTACTGTAAGGCACTAAAGCCCATATTTCAGAAAGAAGTTTCATTATCACTAAAAACAAAAATGTTATGGGTAAAAATCATTTATATTTAAAATTTTTATTTTAAAAATTAAACTCTTCTTTCAAGTTTAAACAAATAGATATAAGTTAAAATTCTTAAAAAAATATATAGATTATGTTATTAGTTACTTATCATTTCTTGAAAAATAGATTAGTTATCCAATTGAATATATAAGTAAACATGTTTTTTCTTCTTTTTATCGGCTAAAATCAAATCAACTTGATTGATTTTTAAATTCTCAAAATCAAATCAAATTAATTAATTAAATATATATATTTATAGGTTTGATTGTTATCGGTTTCAATTTCGTTTGATTTGATTATTTGATTATAATAATAAATAAAAATAAAAGCAATGATACATTCAAATCGGAGAAAAAGTGACAACAATCTATTCAAAATGAAAAATAGTTAGAATAACTGATATTATAAAATTTTTAATTACTAAATGTAGTGCGAATAAAGTTTCAAAATTCATGATTTTGGCCTAGAAAAAAGAGATAGTGACATTTTTAATCTCACAAAGAATTATCATAGACATTCATATACATGAAATTAATAAGATAAATGTTCTCGTCTTGAGCATTTATACTTTCATAAATAGATTAAAAAATAAAATTTGATGAAAACATATATAAGATTTTTAAAATTATTTTTTTAAAATAATACATATGTATGTATAATTACAAAATATATGTATGTAATTTGCGGTTCGACTAGGTTATTTCTTCGATTTTTTTTTGAACAAATCTAAACCCAAATCAAACATTATTATTTTTCAAAAAACTAAAAAATCGAAGCACAACCAATCCAGATAAAATTAATTTATTTAATCAGTTTGATTCGATTTTTTGGTTTGCATCAATTTTTATCCAAATCGTGAACACCCTGAGCCTCTAATAAGTGAAAAATGATTTGATATTGCCATTGATAAAAATAAATAAATATAGTATTTAAGTGGAGAAAAATTAAGCAATAAAAATTTTAATGTGTCTCAAAATAATCACACATACAATATTGATATCACAACTATTCTACTTGGTGGGAGTGTTCATATATCTCGTGATGGACGTTTGATTATTCTACATCGAGATTGTGATCTTCATGTTATTGAACAATCAACATTCTTTCTTTAATTCAATTTATATTATGTCCTATGAGTTCGTCACATAAACAAAGCCTTTCCCTTCTTCCATCAACAAATCCTTAAACTTTTATAATTTCGTACTCTCCTCAAACTTTTAGTTTTTATTTTTAAATTTTTCTTCCGACAAAATTTAAATCTTATTATTCCTATTTTCCGAATCAAATCCTTATTTCATTGGAAAAAAGTGAATGAAAGGGACAGGGAAAGGCTTCCAAGTTGCTAGCAGGGAGTTATCCTTCGAACTGTTCCCTGGGATTGGCTTTGGGCCTTTCCTGCGCAGCTTAGGTGTGAGTCTTGTCTTCGAACTTCTCAAACCTATTGGAATTGGACTTAGCCGATTAGTAATATACTTTTTACGAAATTTATGATCCATTAAGCACATATACATAGATAAATAACAATAACAATATACCCAATGGAATCCCACAAGTAGAATCTGGAGAGAGTAGAATGTATGCAGACTTTACAATTGTACAATGTGGGAATTGAACCTTCATCGACAAAGTAAAAGTTCAGGTAGCCAACTAACTAAATTAGTGAATAATTGAAGACTATTGAAGTGAACATATATACATAGACAAATCAACCAAACAATATTATAAAGTGGACAATTGAAGACTACTAATAAAAATGCACTATTATAAATGGACGATCAAGTTTCAAATCATAAATCATTAAATTTTTGTGAATCGACTCCCTCGCAAACCCACCCTACCCAAAAAAAAAAAAGGAGGAGAAAACCAAATAAGGGCATGTGTCTCAATTATTAATCTAAGTATTAGTTTATACTGTTAGGTATGAATTGTATAAAATGATAATGGGAATAATGGGAAAATTA
>DF358921.1:111168-130902 GCA_000787875.1 Solanum virginianum | reverse complement strand
GATTAGATTAGTCTCGCTAAATTCGTTCTCGAATGATTCATCGATGGAATTGTCCTATCCTTCCTTGCGGATTCCTGCTTTCTGAAGGAGTAGCGGCCTGTGTCTCCAGCTCTAGGAGAACTTTACCGCTTAGGTCCACTATTCCTGTTCTGGTTGTTCCGAAGGTATGAACCGAGGCTATCTCATATAGCTGCCATTGATGGATCAAATCATTCTAAAAAAGCGATATGCTTAATATGTGGATTCTTATCTTCTTTAGTGATGTATGCGCAGATCGGACCCCAGCCCTTTTTTGCCTGGATGTCGGGTTGGGAAAAGGCTAGCGCGCAACGACTGATGAAAAGCCAACAACTTCTTAGGAGTTGGATAGGTTTGGAACCCTATACAAGGGGCGTCCTAGGTGTATCAAAAAACATTCTTTTCGCTAAGCGTATATAATAAAATAGAGTGAAAAGGTCCACCCCGAAACCAAGGGGGTACTAACTAACAGCTGAGTCCTCTCCGAACCGCAGGTGATAGTTGCCCATCATACGACTCAACACTCTGTCTAAGTGGTTAATTCGATGAGTCAATTCTCAATGCGATGCATCCGTGAAATGGGGTTCGCCTTTCTAAGTCAAGTAATGGTGACCCACCGAAGACTGGAGCTTCGTAACATGTTGACGAAGGCCCCCGAACGAGGGAACCTAGCGTTAAGCACTGGGAACAACCACAAAGGAATAGGTTTGAATGTTGATATAGTGGAGCAAAATATCAATAAAAAAGGAGTGATCAGTTTCAGTGTGAGTCATGGTAAACTCTTGAATTACAAGAACAACAACAACATACGCAGTGAAATCCCACAATTGGGGTCTGGGGAGGGTAGAATGTACGCAGACCTTACCACTACCTAAGTAGAGAGGCGGTCTCATTCCTAACCTTGTTGTCGCTCCTACTGTGACCACACATCCATCTCAACATCCTCATCTCTGCCACGTGCATCTTCTGGACATGTGCATTTTTGATTGGCCAATACTCCACCCCATACCTCGTGGGTATAGGTTGAGTACCAAGCCTCACATCACAGTTTGCTTCATCCCTGTCCACACTAAATTTGCACTCCAAGTATTCTGTTTTGGACCTGCTCAACTTGAATCCTTTGGATTCCAAGGTGTTTCTCTAGGCCTCCACCCTGTCGTTAACTTTAGTCCGGGTCTCATCAATCAGTACTATGTCATCTGCAAAAAGCATACACCATGGTACCTCCTTCCGGATAGGTCGCGTCAGCTCATCCATCACCAAGGCAAACAAGAAAGGGCTCAACACAGATCCCTGATGGAGGGTAAACTCTTGAATTACTATGTTGAAATTCCTAAACTAGGATCAAGAAGACTATTTCAAACCATAAAGTGAGCGGCACAATCAACACACTAGGCTAGTACTTACCCCTCAAGAAAAAAAACTGGGTCATCATTCCATATAAACTTCCCAATCAAGATTTTATAAAGAACCTAATGGCAGATAACCACCATAGATAGGAATAGACGAACAAATGTTATTTTAGCAATGGCGAAAAAATTATCAATGAAATTGTGAGAAAATAAGAGCTTTGAGACACAACTCTATTTGATTATTCCCTCGAGCTATTGGGGTTTAAATTTCTAAGTTTACATGTCTAAAAAGAAAAGGAAATCAATGCAAATCAATACCTAATAACAATAGGAGTAAATCAAGCTACCTACTATTTACATATATGCTAGAATAGTCCCACGATTCTAATACTCCTCAAGCTAATGCATACAAATTATTTGTACCAAGCTTGCAACATATGCAACTCTTTCTAGGACTAGTTAGGGACTTGGTGAATATGTTTGAAAAGTTATCACTTGACTGCATGAACCTCGTGATAGTGGCTCTTGAGAGTACCTCCTCTCTAACAAAATGACAATCGATCTCTATGTGTTTGGTCCTCTCGTGAAACAGGGGATTAGATGCAATGTGAAGTGCAGCTTTCATATGGCACACAGGTTCCACTTTTAGTCTCTTCAAATTTCAAATCCTTTAACAGTTGCTTGATATATAAGAGTTCATATGTTGCCACTACCATAGTCCAGTAGCCCAGCATTTTTGCTTCTATACTAGATCTAGCAACCATATTTTGTTTTTTAATTTTTCAACACCAAACTTCCCCCAACAAGAACACACAATCCAGAATTAAATCATTTATCAGAGGCTCACCTTGCCCAGTCCACATATGAATATCCAACAATTTTCTCACGTCCTCGATCTTTGTAAAATGGTCTTTTTTATTGAGCACATTTTATGTAAAAAAAAAAGAATGTGAATAACTACATTCCAATGATTGTCAGAGGGAGAATGCAAGAACTGACTTACAAGTTACAACACTAATCAGAAAGATAATAAGAGGTTCAGTCTTTGCTTTGGAGTTGGTGGTCCTTGTTTACTTATGGTGAAAAAGTGAATATTGCTAAATTTTGTCAATAAGGGAGATCCTAGCACTACACGCTACTACACGGATATTGAGAAATGTTGGAGGTGCACAAGCTCAGATTCAGCTAGCTAGGGACACCCCACAGGGGCACGTGGTGTCAAAAGATGGAATTCAAGTTCAACAAAGATAGAAGAAGTTCAAGATTGGTCTCAACCTAGTCATCATCTTACAGAGATATGCAACTTCTTAGGACTAGTTGGATATTATGGAAGGTTTGTGGAAGGCTTCTCACGAAGATAACCGTTCTATTGATATGTTTAACTCAAAAAAGGTGTGGCTTTTCAGCGGCCTAAGGGATGTGACAAAGTCTTTAAGAAATTAAAGACTCCATTGACTTCGACTCCGATTTTGACCTCACCTACGGTGGAGGGTGGTTTCTAGATTTATTGTGATGCGCCTCCTGTTGGATTGGGTTGTGCCTTAAGGCAGAACAGTAAGGTGGTGGCATATGCTTCTTGACAGCTAAAATGAGAAGAATTATTCAACACAACTTGGAATCGGTCACAATCATATTTGTACTCAAGATCTGGTGGCACTAGATTTATGGTGAGGCCGTGTGAAATCTATTTTGACTACAAGAGCCAGCAATACATATTCAAGCATAGAGATCTGAATCTGAGGCAATGACGGTGGTTTGAGCTACTAAAAGATTATGGTCTTACTATCTTGTATCATCCCGAAAAGGCGAATATGGTGGCAGATGCCTTGAGTAGAAACTCCATGAGTAATTTGGCTGATTCACAGTTGAAAAGTTATGTATGGTCATGGATATTCAGACACTGGCCAATCAGGTAGTTCAAATTGATCATACAGTGCTGGGCATGTTACTTGCAGGTATGGTGGTACAATCATCCTTAGTTGGACAAACCAAGGCTTACCAATATGAAGAAACCCATCTTACTAGATAACAAGATATAGTGCAAAATGGTAAACTGTGTATTCCAAAAATGGGTGATATGAAGCAGCTAATTCTTGAAGAGACTCATATCCACTGCATTTTCCCAAGAGAAACTCCATTCTCCATCCACACTCCCCGAAAAAAAGATGTATATAAGGACACAAGAAAAAGAAGATACCTCATGAAATAAAAGGGAAAAAACACACTGTAGGGGTAGGGGTCACCGACAAGAGCAGAATTCATGCCGAAATACTAGAATGACATGGCTAAACCCAAATCTGTGCCACCCACGTGGTGTTTCTACAAAAGTTCTTGAAATCATTATTGCTTTAAATAAAAAAGCAGTTGAACTTACTTCAAGAAATATGTTCGGACAGTCTGCTAAATGCTGTGCCAGGTTAAGCGCCACAGGGGTAGTAGGTGATTCTCCAGTAGTTATGTGTTCAAAATAAAATGTAGCCAAGTTGTCCACCGCAGATGCACACTAGAACAAAATGATTAAAGTTAGTTTGTTGCGAATAAATTATATGTTTATCCCATCAGCCTTCTTGTTGAAATGTGACCACTTCAACCGAGACTTTAAGTTGTCAAAGGGAACACACTATTTAGTACTTAATTACATTATGTCAGACTGACATATAGACCTGTTCCTTTATCATGGGTCAAGCAAGTAAAAGTTTTTTTTTCCTTCATGGGGGCGATGATATTTGAACATTTCCCTGATACCAAGTTAAAATGCGTGACCACCTCACAAAAAACCTTAAGCTTTTACCAAACTTTCAATTTATTTAGTTATAGTATCTCTCTGACACTTGCGAAAATTAAAAAGATATAAAGAAATGACATTTGACATTTTAAGGACAGTGGTCGACACAAAACACAACCTGTGATTTGATATTTGCATCCAGTACTTTAAGTCCAGATTCAAGAGATCCAGCAATAAATGTAAAGCTACTTGAGTCCAAGTTAAGTATCAAGTGGATCTGGTTTTTCATCATGATCTCCAGGAATGTGAAGTAAGCTCCTGAAAGCTGTAAAAATAAGACAATTGGATGTGGTCAGATTTTAATAATGGAAGGAAGACAACGTGATAATTTACAGAAGGTCAAGGAATATATACACTCAGAATTCATGTAAGATGTGTGCCCCACTGGAGAGGATGCAATCAGGGATGAAACTACTTTTCAAGATAAACCACTTAAGTAAATTAAGTCAATTTGGCAGTACTATTCATTAGAAGAAAATTGCAGCAATATGGCAGATTGAACAGATTAATTTTTGCCAGATTAATGACGAAAAGGTCCACTTTTCAAATGAGCGGTCACTAGTTTAAAATATTTGACTTAATTATATCAATCAAAAGAAAATGTAAGCTAGACTGCTAATATGGGAAAGATCATGGAGAAGAAGGGAAAAACTTGATATTCCCTTAAACTAGGTTTGGTATTTATATTACAATTTAAACAAGAACTTTACCCTAATTCACTTTTTAAATATTGGCAAGTTTACTTTAGTGTAACTCATACAATAATATAAACATTAACGCCCCTCCTATAGCTGAAGAGTATGAGATAGTTTTATATGTTGGAGCTGGTTTTATGAATAAGCAGTTATGTTTGGATAGACGTGCTAAAACATAAGCAGTAATGTGTTGGGTGAAGAATTGCTGATAAGCAACTTCTTCTGTCAAATTATTGAAATGTCGTCAATACTGTACACGTAAGAACGTTGTTTTGGAGAATCTCCTCCAAAATTTTAAATAAAATTCTCTTGTGTTAAGATAATTGTTCTTTTGTAATTTCTATCTTTAGTGCTAAAGATTAGTTTCAGATTTTCAAACTATTTTTGTGTTTGTTTTCTCTACTGGAAAAAACAAGAATGATAATGTTTGTTTGATAAAAGAAAAAAGCCTTATCAAAAAGATAAAAGAAAAAAGAAATTCCAATATGCCAACAGAAAATAAAGTTATTTGTGATTATACAACCAAACAATTAAAGGAGGATTAAAATATTTTTTTTGGAAAAAAAAAAGATCAGAAATTTGTATGAAACATATCCAAAATATACAATTTCATTTTTAATTAGAGGCAGTATATTAATTACCAGCTTGAAAAATCAACAAAATACAAAGGAATGAAGATAACTGAATTACAAAAAATTTGCAAGCAATTTTTCCGTCAAATATGTGCCATAACACTTTCCTCCTTTACCAGAAGCTACTAGAGGAATTTGAGATTGTCTAGAAAAGGAAAATTTCCATTGTGACAAAAGGGCTGCAATGAGTATAGCTCAAAATTCCGTCCAACATGACCGAATAAAGCATGCTGAAACTGATAAAGACACTACATCAAAGAACAAGCTACAAATAGTGTATTGAGTTTGTACCATATGTCATTGGAAAGCAGCTAGCTGTTGTGTTTACCAAAGGCTGAAATGGACTTCTCATACACTGGTTTGCAAGTTGGGCATGAGCAACATCATTGTACCAACTGTTGATTGACATCGGTAGCTTAATTATAGGAATAGAATGGTATTGTATTAAATGTAATTGATTAGGAACTGATTGTGTAATATTGTCTTTCCTTATTTAATCGTAGAATCATTGTATAAGTACCCATTCTCATGGGTGAATCGTAGACTCACTGTACAAGTACCCATTCTCATGGGTTGTATATTCATCAAGAAATACAAAGAAGCTTCCTCCTCTTCTTGAAATCTTTACCATTTAATTCCCAGTAAAATGAGAAAAGACTCCATAACTAAGCTATGGACTTAGAATGAAGAAATAAATGGTTGATATCTTCAGCTTCATAGTACAAAACAAACATCTGCTACATAAATTAATTACCCTTTTTCTGTGACTTCGTGTATGAAACCTCCTCCTTTCACCATTAACCATGCAAAACATTCCTCTTTCATAGGAGCTTTGTTTTTCCAAATACACTTCCGAGGCTAATTTTCGATTGGGGGAGGACTTAACTGCTTGTAGCATGATATAACAGAGAAATATCCCTTAAAGTCACATTTCCAGTGTAAAAAGTCATCTATGGACAGAAGGGGAGGAAAACTATGTAGCTGAGACAACAAAGAGCAAAGGCTGTCCACTTCCCAATCATTCATATTACGTCTGACTGTATATCCCAGGAGAGTTGGAACAAAATCTGATATTGATGCTTCATAATTCTGAGCCCTGTATATAGGAAAGGATATTGATGCTTAAAAAGTGAAGAGCCCAACCAAGTGTCTGTCCTGAATCTTACTTTCATACCATTCCCAATTTCTACTGAAGTATTCGAAAAATGTCCCAGTGAGTTTTCAGATGCTTCCATATACCACATGTTTTGGAGAGAAATGGCTGTTTGGTTATCCAGAGAAATTCATATTTTGACATGACATTTCTCCACAATGCTCCCACTTGTTCAACTTCCAAAGCCACTTAAGCTGCACATTTTTACTTTTAATGAATCTTAAGTCTCCAATACCAAAACCTCCTGACTTCTTGTCTATGGACACTGCACTCCATCTAACCAAATTAAAGGTCATATTCTCTCTATTATCCTGCCACAGAAATTCTATGTGTGTTTTGCCTATTTTATGCACCACTGCTGACGGCAAAGGGAACAACAACATAGTATAAATTTAGTACATTCTTGATAAGCGCTAACCTTCGCCAAGAGAAAGATTCTTCCTCTTCAAGAAAGAGAATTATGTATCTGCAGCACACATCTTTGAAGTCGGCTATCTCTTTGTTCTTACAAATGATATAATGTACTAACAAAGACAAAGAAAGAGGAAAAAAGAAAAGAACACGGCAAAAAGGAAAAGGAAACAAAAAACTACGTCAACTTCTTCTATGAATCTACTCCAAACATACACATGACTCAAAAATGGCTCAAATCTCCTCAAAGCAAAATATATAGCCAGACAAGTGGCACGCCAAACACATATAAAACGATCAATAGCTCCTATCCAATCCATGTGGTAAGGTCTACGTACATTTTACCCCCCCCCCCTGGACCCCACTTGTGGAATTTCATTGGGTATGTTGTTGTTATTGGTGTAGCATCATAGTTAAAACCAAATGCCTAGACATCAAATAAAACATAATGCCCAAAAAATAACAGGACATTTTCTTCCCACCACTATGTTGACCTCTCAAATGTCTCAGTAGTCTGTAT
Organism: Solanum virginianum; assembly: GCA_000787875.1. NCBI lineage: Eukaryota > Viridiplantae > Streptophyta > Magnoliopsida > Solanales > Solanaceae > Solanum > Solanum virginianum. The sequence continues at coordinate 123,336 of DF358921.1, read as the reverse complement.
ATTTTCGTGTGTTGTAAGAGTGACTCTTAAGTATGTTTTGTTAGCTAAGTGGATGTAGACAACTTGTCCAAAGTAAACCATACGTTACACCTGCAACAAGCCAATTAAAAATTGGTGCACTAACTTGGTGCATATGGGATGCTCCCATTCTTTGTTGGGCGTACACTCCCAAATAAGTACAATGCTGCAAAAAATTGTGGAGCTTGTTGCCAAGTTAATATGGTCCAAACTCACATAATATATATCTTTTTTCAAAGCACAAAGCACCAGAAGTTTTAAAATTGAAAAATAATACCATATTAAATGTACTATTTTGTTTAACATTGTATAGTTGGAGGAGTTAATATTCATGTAATAAGCATCTCAGATATAAAATATCCAGAGAGTTTCTGAATCAACCAGCTCTTAATATAATACCTTTCTGTATGAGAGTATATCTGCCAAAGGAATAGATAGTGCCATCCTCATAGCAATGTCAAAAGCATCTGCAAGCGCTCTGTCGCCATAAATCTCAAACACCCCAAAATTGATGTAGTTACCAGCAAGTGCTACAGTGCAAAGTGAAGTATAAGCAATTACAGAAGGAAAGGACCATCAATTCAGTTCTTTATGCTCTCATTTGTTAATATATTACAGTTTCAGGGTTACCATACTGTTCAATAGCTAATACACAGAAGGAGAGAACACACACAATCTGCTGGGAAAGCAGCATATATTGTGTACAAGAAGACAAAGAGAAAGGGAAACAAAAGAAAAAGAAAAACAAAGGTAACCAAGCACTTGCTTAAATAACTTTTCACTTGACAATTAAGAACAATACAATCATAGAATCCAGGTTTATAGAAAAATCAACTTTATAAAATATACTAATTTCTTATTCAGAGGAAAGAAACTCTTTCAAAATGAAATTAATAAGCTACTCAAGTTAAGTTCATCACAATAAGAAGGCATAAGACAGGGAAAACAGGACAACCAAAAGCACAAGTACTGAGCTCGGAAACTCTTCTCCTTGCCATCAAACTCTCTGGCAGGAGATAGTCATGCAAGAAAACAACATACAGGAAGCCTTCCATTTCAATGGCCAACAATTACACAGGGCATATTTAAGTCACCACTACGATAGATTAGAAGCTAAAAATCCTACCTCTTGAAAGAATAGTCAAGGAAATCCAAACACCCTTATATTTGAACTGATACATATCCACATGATTGGGCAGCGAGAGAATTCTGGATCCATATGCAACAATCAATTTGCTGACTTCTCGGAAAAGAAGAATGCCACAGGGAGATGAGGTTTCAAAATTCAGTCGTTGGGACTTGTTCAGCACAAACTCAGCTACAAATTTAAGTAATGGTGTTGTCACCTATTCCATGCATTAACAGAAAAGGAAACATAGTTATATCAGCTCTAAAGGCAGAAGAAGCTAAAAGATCTCCCAGTGTGCACCAAAGCACAAGCACTATCCACGGACCAATCTCCATGCAGTATAATAGAAGACTTTCTTAATTTGTAAGGGAAAATTGCCCCCTATAAGTTTGACATCCCAAAAAGTAAGTATTATTTTGTTTTCAGTAATTGTTGGATCTAGTTAAAGCAACCAAATTTCAACAATCTAGTCTCTTCATTTCACCAGCATGTTAATTCATATACACAAACGTTATATATCCAGGATCCACAGTGCAATAAATGTAGCTCATTGTTGTAATAGCAAGTAAATGTTAAGAGAGAAGTATATACAAAGTATATTAGATATGCATCCACAGCGTACGACTTCAACAGAAGTATGTGTGGAAAACAGAATGAGAATGGTTGTGAAGATTAAAACCAGGAGTTCTACAGCACTTTTTTCTTTTGACAAGGTAACTCACAGTCTACAAATTATCAACACCTAAATGCTGGCCACCAAAATAAAATTTTACATCAAAAGATCCAAAAGGCAAGGTATAAACCAGAGACAAACTTTAGGTCCTTGATATTCTATAGAGAGCCTAGGATGTCAATAATAGAGACTCGATCATCTATGTACTTTGAATTACACCAATAACAAAAAATAAGAATGTAATTCATTTTCATTCTTTGTAAGGAGCTGTGAGTATCTTCAAAACACCTAGAGTTCCTTTTCTTCCATATTGTCACTGTGACATTTCTCCATCTGTCCTTGTTTGTGCTGCTTCACCCTCTATAGTCCAGCTTGTCAGGGTTTCTGAGGTTCTTCCTCGCATTGAAAACGTAATACCTTTTAAGCTAATAAACAGATCCCATATTTGACAGGTCATTTTTCAATGTAGGAACAGATTGTTAACTGCCCCACCACTTTGTCTACATAAATAGCATATATATGAATTTCCCTCCTCCTTAGCTTATCATGAGTTAGAACTAGCTCTCTCAAAAACAGCCATTTATATGGAATTTTGACTTTCTGTAGTTTCCAAGAGAGAAAACTTAGTGGCGATCCCATCTGGTTCAGATCCTTGTAAGCAGAACTTACTGTAAATAGCCCTTTACCATGACTGTTCCATCTGACTATCTGAGTGCCAAACAAATTGGTCAAACTCTCCATCTCCAGTCCTGCAGCAAACTTCCATCCTGTGTTGACCAAACTTCATTTAATATAGCTCCCTAATGCCGATTTAAGTTGAAAATATAATGATACAACTGCTTAAGACTGCCAATCCCCAACCAGTTATCCTCCCAAAACAATATCCTCCTCCTCTTTTCATCCTTCACATTATAGCTAAGTTTTTCTGAGAAACCAGACCAAAAGTTTCTAATGGATTTCCAGAGTAGTTCCATGAGGAGTTTCACCCCTCTAGTCATCCAGAAGCCCTCCTTCCTATACTTAGCCCTGATCACAGTGCCCTAAAGTGTTTGTTCCTCCTTTGGAGATCTCCAAAGCCATTTCATCAGGAGTCTTTTGTTTTGTTTTGTCAAGTTTTTGATTCCAATTCCTTCTTGTTTCTATGAAATATATAAGGTTTCTCATTGACCACAGGAAAACCTTTCCTCTCCGTGGTTCCTTGCCATAAGAAATTCCTTCTGAGGGCATCCATTTTTCCCTCCACATTTCTGGGAAGAGGGAACAAAGACATCAAGTAGTTAGAGCATCTATGACAAGGTTCAGGACCAGTTTGCCTCCCGGAGAAAGGTACTATGTGTGAAAAATATTGTACAAGAATATTATTGAATTGTGTATTAACATTATTACATAGAGACCCTATTTATAAATACTACAATACAATCTTTTACCAAGTAGGATACTATATATAATTCTTATTTCTATTCCTATTTTAAGCAGGATTATATATTCCTATTCCAACACTCCCCCTCAAGCTGGTGCGTACAAATCATATGCACCTAGCTTGTTCCAAATGTAATTAATACGAGGTCTGCTGAGGGACTTGATGAAGATAGTTGCAAGCTGATCACTTGACTTCACAAATTCTGTAACAATATCTTTTGAGAGTATCTTTTCTCTAACAAAGTGACAATCTCAAGATATGCTTAGTCTTTTCATGAAACACCAGATTTGATGCAATCTGAAGGGCCGCTTGGATATCACACACAAGTTCCATTTGACCAATTTCGCCAAATTTTAGCCCTCTCAGCAACTGTTTGATCCAAAAGTAGCTCACAAGTTGCTGCAACCATTGCTTGATATTTTGCTCCTACACTAGATCAAGCAACCACACTTTGTTTCTTACTCTTCCATGACACCAAATTACCTCCTACTAAAACACAATATCCGGATGTAGAACGTCTAGAGAGAGTGATCCTGCCCAATCAACGTTTGTATACCCAATGATATGCTCATAGCCTTGATCCTCGAAGAGTAGTCCTTTACCAGGAGCTGACTTTATATACCGCAGAATACGAACTACATCCCAATGACTAGCACAAAGGACAAGTCATAAATTGACTTACAACACTCACAACAAAATAGATGTCAAGTCTAGTCACTGTGAGATAATTCAAATTTCCAACCAGCTGTCTCTACCTTTTAGGATTACTAAGTGGCTCCCTCTATCCCGAAAGAAGTTTAACATCTGGATCCATAGGAGTGTCAATGGGTCTACATCCTATCATTCATGTATCCTCAAGAATGCCCAAAGCATACTTGCATTGAGAAATAACAATACCTGATCTAGACTGAGCAACCTATATACCTAGTAAATACTTCCATCTGGAAATGCTTAAAGAGACGTTGGTTCAAATTAATGATACCATCTCGATTATTGCCCGTGATAACAATATCATCAACATAAACAACCAAATAAATACGCCGATTAGGTCCAAAATGCTGATAGAACACAGAGTGATCAATTTCACTACAAGTCATGCCAAACTCCTGAATTACTATGCTAACAGGCTCGTGGAGACTATTTTAAACCATATTACGACTTACGCAATCGACATACAAGGTTGCTAGACTCCCCTAAGCAACAAAACAAGGTGATTGCTCCATATAGACTGCCTCTATAAGATCACTACAAAGAAAAACATTCTTAATATCTAACTGATGAAGAGGCCAATGACGAATGACAACCATAGATAGAAAAACATGGACAGACTCTATTTTAGCCACGGGAGCAAAAGTATCGCTATAATCGAGCCCAAATATCCGAGTATACCCCTTAGCAACAAGCCTTAAGCCGATCAACCTGACCATCTGACCAATTTTGACTGCATAAACCCAACAACCAATAGTAGATTTACCTGCAGGAAGGGAGACAAGCTCCCAATATCCCTCGTATGTAAAGCAGACATCTCATCAATCATCTTTTGCCGCCATCCAAAATGACAAAGTACTTCACTTGTAGTCTTGGGAATGGAAATAGAAGACACAGATGATACAAAAGCATAATGGGGTGATGAGAGACGATAATAACTCAAGAAAATATAATGTGGGTTAACAATTCGAGTGGATTGCATACCTTTTTGAAATGCAATTGGTTGGCTAGGAGGAGCCCAATCCATAGTAGAAGCAGGGTCTGGCACATGACATGAATCATGTGGGACTAGTGCTGGATGGGGACGACGATGATAAGTAAGGAGTGGTAGAGATGTAGATGCAATCATAGGCTCCTTAAAAGTTTGTATAGGTAAGACTTAAGGTATGGATAAGACCTAAGAGACATTTGGAGGATCAGAAGATGTATAAAAAGGTTGAGATTACAAAAAAGTGGCGTCGGCGGACATAAGGTATCGACGGAGATCAAGTGAATAGCAACGATACCCTTTTTGAACTCGAGAGTAACCAAGAAAGACACATTTGAGAGCATGAGGGGCTAATTTATCTTTTCCTGGAGCAAAGTTATGAACAAAACATTTGCTTTGAAAGACATGAGGGGGGATAGAGTAGAGATGGGACTAAGGAAATAGTATGGAATGTCGAACCTGATTATGGATAGAAGATGAGGGCATTATATTAATTAAATAACAAGATGCAAGGTCTGCATCGCCCCAAAAGCACAGTGGGACATGGGATTCAATAAGAAGAGTGCGAGCAATCTTAATGACATGCCTATTCTTCTGTTCTTCTACACCATTCTGCTAAGGGGTGTACGAACAAGTTGTCTGGTGAATAATTCCTTGGTAAGTCATAAACTCTTGAAATTGGGAGGATAAGTATTCTAAGGCATTATTACTACGAAAAGTACGAATAGATATATCAAACTGATTTTTTATTTCAACAAAGACACTTTTGAATATAGAAAACAACTCAAAACGATCTTTCATTAAGAAAACCTAAGTACATCTTCAATAATCATCATGAAACTAATGAAACAACGAAATCCTAACGTTGAATTAACCCTACTAGGACCCCCAAATATCAAAACGAACTAAAGAAAATATAGACTCCGAACAACCCTCATTACTACGTGAAAATGTAGCACGAGTGTGTTTTCCAAGTTGGCACGACTCATAATCTAATGAGGATAAACTAGACAAACTAGGCACCATCTGTCGTAGTTTGGATAGACTCAAATGTCCCAAATGTTTGTGAATTAGTTTAGGAGGATCTGTAATAGAGCATACTGTGAAGGAATTTGAAGAAGTAAGATAGTAAAGACCTTGTAATTCATGTCCTAAGCCAATCATCCGTCCCACACTGCAGTCTTGCATGAGAAAAAAATCTTCAAAAAAATAAATGCCACAAAGTAAGACTCTCGTCAAATGATTAACAGATGCCAAATTAAAAGGAGAACCAAGGACATAGAACAGAGTCTAAGGTGACAAAAGATAAGGGTTTGGCTTTTCCAACCCCTTTTGGTTTTGTTTGGATCCCATTGGCTAAAGTAACAGCAGGAAGAGATTGTGATAAACAATATCAGACAAAAGTGATTTGTTACAAGAAATATGATCAGAAGCGCCTGAGTCCATGACCCATAATCCAAGAGTACTAGACTGTGAAACACAAGTAAAAGAATCACCCACAACAGGAACTAGGCTGAGGAACCGGGGCTACTTGTGGAGACATTTGCTTGCTTGCACGATACTGAAGGAACTCATCATATTTTACCTGAGCAATATGAACATTATTGAATGATCAATCTGGTCGAGCAGTAGGATCATTAGGCTGAGCAACATATGCTACTTGCAGAGATGTTTGCTTACTTGCTCAATCTCGAAGGGACTCAGTATATTCCTTTATAGCAGTAGGATCATAACTGGATGGTGGACCAAGTAAAGTATGACATATGTCGGGAGTGCGTCCAAGCTTATCACAATAACTACACTTGCATCGAGATCTTCCAAAACGACCTCTTTGTCGATTCTCTGTAGTATATGTCCATTGGTCAATAGTTTGAGATGCAAGAATAGAGGAATCCATGGTAGGTAATGAAATTGCTTTGTGATAGGGAGTCGCAGCAAGACGAAATAGACGAGAAAATAATTCATCAATTGTAGGGACTATAGGACTAGCTAAGATCTGATCATGTACTGAATCATGATTAGGAGAAAGTCCAGCAAGTGTAAAGACTAGAAACAACGTCTGCATGTGCTCTTGTTGTTTTTCCATGTTCGTAGTGATTGGCATCAACGTTTCAAATTTCTCCATGACTGCCTATACTTGTCCCAAGTATGTAAACATATCGAATTCTTGTTTCTTTAAGTCGTTCATTCAAGATATCACATCATAAAACCGAGATATGTCATTAGTGTATAGAGCACGCGCCTTTTCCCAAACTATATAACATGTCTAAAATAGGCGAAACAAGGAAAATACAACATCATAGGAGACTACATAATTGAGCATCCACTATATCCCATTGTAGTTCAGCAAAAGGCGACAATGGTCTACCTCGCCACAAGGCGAGGCGAGCGGCAAGGCACTCACCTTTTTGAAGTACTCCGTTAATTAATACCAAAAAATTAAAATATTTAATTGCACGCATATAATCAAAATCTCAATCTCAATACATATTAGCAACAACAACAACAACATACCCAATGGAATCCCACAAGTGGGGCCTGGAGAGGGTAGAATGTACGCAGATATTAGAAAATATTTCAATTCAACCCAGACCCCACTTGTGGGATTTCAATGGGTATGTTGTTGTTGTAAAAACTAAAAATAGATAGTAAATACTACAAGTCTAGAACTTGAATGAGAAAAAAAGTCAAAACAGCGAAAAAAATACTAGAGGTAAAAGTAACTGTGTAGTCCGAAGAAGAAGAAGTAAAAAAATACAGGAAGAAGAAATCTCAATAAGAAAAAAAGAAATATGTTTTGGTTAGACTTTGGAGTCTCCGAAAAAGTTTGGCTAGTCGCCAAAGGAGTCTAGTTGGGTCATTTGGTTGTAGCTAAGAGTGCAATTGAGCAAATTTGGAAAGGAACCCCTAAAATTATCTTTTAACTTTTAAAACCCTAAATTGGTTGCCTTTTTTCCAAGAAAATACAAAGAGTGACGCCTTTCTTGCCTCTCACCTTTGTTGCTATTGTCATTATGGCGTCTTCTTTTGAAGATCGCCTACCATAAACTTAAAAGGCGATGAAGGGACGCCTTGTCCCGCCTCTAGCCATTGGCGACAAGGCAATTGCCTTTCACAACACTGTCCCATTATGCTTTGGCTTTTGCATCTTCCTCGCTAGTCTTTCCTTTTACATTTACCATACATTATCCCTTAAGATATCTTGAACATCTTGATCCTTGCACCATAACTCAACCGAAGAAGCCCAAGCTAAATAGTTTGAACTTCCCATTAATGGTTCTGAAGTGATCATAGGGCTTGAACTTCCAATCCCTGTATTTTTGGAGCCAAAAACATCACATCCAAATGACAATTGTTTCAAAATTTGAGTAAAAATAGTAAGCAACTCGCCGGAATCTGCCTACAGTGGTCTGGAACTACCATAATATGCGTACAGTGGTCTGAGAATTCTGAATTCACTGGGAACTTGCTGGAAACTGCCTGAAAATCACCGGAACCCTAATTTTGGCAATCAGATCTAGACAAAAGTGACTGGGGTTTGGTCAGATTTACAGGATGACCCCAACAGAGAAAGAATTTTTTTTAAAAAAAAAAACAATCGGAGAGCCCTCAAGCACCGGCGCGTGAGCCAGATCTCGCCAGAAATGTCACACGTCTGATTGGCGCGTGAGGTGGGGCTTTCCAATGGGTCTAACTACGCTTTTGCCGCCTGATTGACCCAATGGTGGTGGTGTTTTTCACACAACATCAATGAAAAAAGACGATGACACAAATCAACCTTGAAAGGCGCTAGAAATTGACGCACGGTGACACATCGAAAGTTTCTCACCAATGCTCTGATACCATGTGACAAATATTGGAGAAGAATATTATTGAATTGTATATTATTATTATTACATAGAGACCCTATTTACAGATACTACAATACAATCCTTTACCAAGTAGGATACCATATATTATTCTTATTTTCTATTCCAATTCCTATTCTATGTAGGATTATGTATTCTTATTCTAACAGTATGATTAGCTGATTACACCTCAGCCTTTTCTCACATCTTCCCAAAACACCAGTCTAAACATCTTTGGACTTGCTTATTGCTCAAGGGCATTCCTTGTATATAATAGGAATGCTCCCTATCTCTCCACCTAGAATCCAACCGGCTATTGCATTTCTGTATCCTCATGACTGGATAAAATTGGTTTTTCCTCGTGTTAACATGAAGTCCTTGAGCAACTTCAAAAAGAATAAGAACAATTCTTAGATACATTTAGTTGTCTCTTCACTGCATCACAGAAGATCAAAGTATCCACTGGATACTAAAGTTGTGTAACTTCTTTTGTATCTTTATGATCCTTCGCCACATTAAATCCCCTAATCCAGTCATTTCTATGTATGACCTTCAATAACATCCAGTTTGGACGGGCTTATTTTAGGTGCTTTTAAGCTAAAATAGCTTCTATGCACTTTTGTAATGCTTGGGTAAAATTTTAAAAAAGTGCTTTAAGCACTTGCTTTTAAGCAAAAATAACAAAAATCATCTAAAATCCATAAGTAGGACCTTTTTAAGCCAAAATAACAAAATAAGTCAAACGTCATAAGTTAGGATTCCTAACTTATGGCTCTACATAATTGAGCATCCACTATAGTAGGACCTTTTTAAGCCAAAATAACAAAATAAGTCAAACGTCATAAGTTAGGATTCCTAACTTATGGCTTTTGACTTATAAGTCATAAGATGTAAGCCATCCAAACAGAATCTAAGAAAGGTAACAATGAATCACTTTGTCATAATCCTCTCCGACATGGAAAAAAGCCTTCAGGTGGTCCCTTTATCTAGATGAAAAAACTGGCATTGCTTAAATGGGACTTCACCCACCTAATTCATTTGCTTCCAAACCCCATCTTCTGCAGAAATCCAAACAAAATTCTCCAGCTTACATGATCATAGGCTTTCTCAATATCCAGCTTGTGTATGTTGGTTAACTTTCTTTTAGTATGGAGTATACATTCATTAGCAATGAATGTAGCATTGCTAACTTGCCTTCCTCTGATGAATGTCATCTTTTATGAATCTACTAGCTTGTGCATGAACCTTCAACCACCAATTGATCAATATGATTGTTCCTCTTATGAGCATTGGCAATTCATTGAAAGAACTTAATGTTTTTATTGCCCAGATTTATTCACGGTGTTGTGGATCTTTGTTTCCCTGTTGTCTCATCTTTTTTTTGCATAACCTTCAAATTCTACAAACACACTTGCTTTCCTTATGACCTCTTCATTATTTAAACATCCATGTTGTTGAATATTAGCCAAGTCAACAATTTGACTTAGGATAAGATTTTTCTCTTTCTACAAATTCCCATGTAAGAACTCCACCAGTTCTTCACTCTCACATTAAACCCTCCAGTTTCTAGCCACCAACTTTCAAACTTGAAGTGTGCTCCCATCAGCCAATTATAACATAATTGAGATGTGGTCAGAGCTGATTCTAGGAAGGTCCTCTTGCTTGATACTGGTGACCCTATCATTCCATTTTATAGAGTTAAAAATTCAATCAATTCCAGAGGATGTGTCCAGGTTATTCCCTCGGTTCATGTGCAGCCTCCCCCTTCCTGGGGATCAATCACCTCCAGCATCAACAAAATTCAAAAATTCATTCACATATTTAAAGAGTTTCTGGATCTTGCTTGATACTGGTAACCGTATCATTCCATTTTATAGAGCTAAAAATTCAATCAATTCCAGAGGATGTGAAGCCTCTCACCTCCATCATCAACAAAATTCAAAAACTCATTCACATATTTAGAGTTTCTGGATCTTGCTTGATACTGGTGACAATATCATTCCATTTTATAGAGCTAAAAATTCAATCAATTCCAGAGGATGTGTCCAAGTTATTCCCCCGGTTCATGTGCAGCCTCCCCCTTCTTAGGGATCAATCACCTCCATATCATCAACAAAATTCAAAATTTCATTCATATATTTAGAGTTTCTGGTACAATTCCTCTTCACTGAAGCAAATATGACTGTTTAAATCCTCCCCTTTCACCCAAGGCCCTGTGAACAGTCCCCTTGCAGCCCCAATCTTCCACCAAACTTCTTGTTGTTACCTTGTTAAAGCTTGGAGCATAAATTCCTCTCATGTACCATTTGAAATCCTGAGACCTTGATTTAAACCAGCAGGTCAAAGTGTAAGATCCTCTTTCCACCATCTCGCATTCCCAAAACTTGCTTTACCACATGAGGTTGCCTACCCTAATATGAGAAGAGACAATCCTTGCTTTTTGCTATCAATCTTCATGGAGAAGTGCCAAAGCCTCCTTCTCGCATCACTGGAAGTTTATCCCAAACTGTTTTCTTAGTTTTATCATAATTCAATGAACCCACAGTGATGCATCTATCTTTTCAAATTGATGTATTAAAATTTAAAGGTTCAGCATCCTCTATCGTCCATGAAGCAGCTTCAATTAACTCGACCATTTCCATGTCTTGTTGATCTCTGTTACTGCCAATCCATGCTCCTTCCCCTTCTTTATTTGTCATTGCATCTTTGTAACCATCCCCTTCTTCAAGGTTCCCCGTCATTCACTTTTTCGAGGTTGATTATCTTCTGATTCTTGGGTCGGCAAATCTCCAGAATTGCTATTGAAGAAACTGGTGTCTAAACTGAACTTTGATCACCACCAACACTGGGTCCTTTTGAATATGGCTCTTTATAGTTTATATCCAACTGATTTAAATTAAAGGGATGGGCAAGCCGCCTCAGCAAGTAAAGTCAGCCTGCTTTTAAAATTGGATCATTGGTCCCTTGTCAAAGTTTGCATGTTTGTCCAAACAGGAGCTCAAGCGTAACTGGAACCAGGGTCAATGACACTCTTTTTGCCCCTATTTTGTGCTGATGTTTAACTTTTGCCCCTCAAGGCAAAGAAATGTGGCCTATGGTTTTGAAAATTTTATCTGCCCAGAGGTGTTGAGGAAGACCCATCTCAAAGCCTTATACTGGACGTAGAAGCAGCATCCAGCCATCGGAGACCACCCAGATGAATTTTCAGATTTTTCCAGCACCATTCCCCCTGTAAAATGTGGTCTTGCATGTGTTTGTTTTGGAATTCGAATAAAAAGGTCAACCACCCATTGCATATATGTTCACTCCAAAAACATTCTTCTAGATGTTCACCGACCACCTCCGCGTATCTGCTAGCATTGATTTCTCCTTCAGATCTATATA
>DF358921.1:61851-111096 GCA_000787875.1 Solanum virginianum | reverse complement strand
ATATAGGAAGTCCCAACAACACACCTGCCTGGCAAGCCATTTCATAGTTCACAGCTCCTTCAGATATGGTAGTGTTTTTGCTGGTGTTGATTCGAGCTTCAGCTTTGTCTCCCACTTGCTAGCCCTAAGTGAGTTTTCACAACGGATCTTTGGGTCAGCCTTCCTAGGAATACTAGTAATAAAGGCTCCTTTGTATCCTTTAATGAAGTTGTCAATCTTAAATGTTATGTTGCCCTACCCAGCATTGGATGCAATCTGTGGAATAATAATTCACATTATTTTCACCTTGCACCTATGCTGATAAATCTTCCAAATTTGCTTCTTTTTTTGTTTCTTGAGCAGTAGTTTGCCCACTGTTCTTTTAGCTTCAACCTTCTATTGCAAGTACCAGAATCTTTTGACGCCTCCCATAACACAAACACCAACCATTCCATGATTTCCCAGCTGAATGTATGCACATCAAATTTCTACTTTGTTCTACCCAATCAAACAAGACTTCAGCTCTGGTGATATCAAAAGACTTAAATTCCAAAGCACCATAAATTCTGTTTTCCCCCATAAAAGATACTACAGTTTATAGATTAACCACAGAGAGATGATTAGTAAATAAACTGGCTAGATGCCGGAAAGAAACTAAGATCACCAGAAAAAAAGGAGACGATCCTTTCCCCCCAAGAGTTGTGCCTGATAGCTTTTAACTTCAAAACACCATCCCAGTGCTCAAATCTGAGCTAACTCTACTGCTCTGAAGGACAATTAAACCCTAAAAGGATTTAATGCAGTACACTTTAACTGCTTACCACAAGGTACTGCATGTGTCCATGACAACTCCAAATAGTTACTTTCACTAGTTGAATCATTACAAATATTTGACACCTTAAGCATTTGTTTTTCAAAAACACAAAAAAAAACCTCTAGAATTAAGTGTTCTGTTATCAAGCGACTACAACATACCTAGTGCAATCCCACAAGCGAGGTTTGGGGAAGGTAGGTTGTATGCATATCTTACCCCAGCCTTTGTGGGGTAGGGAGGCTGTTCTACCGACCAAGCAAGAATATATGGATAAAAACAACTGTAGGCACACAATGTTGATGATGATGATAAGAGAACCATGGTGAGGAGGGTAGGGGTTGAAGGGGTGCAACTATAACCAATCATGGACGAGCTTATGTAATCACCAGAGCAGTATGTCCAGTTGTGTATTAAGTCTCACCTCTGGAGTATCTGCCCATATTGTTATGGCCTTAAGAAGTAGAGGAATATGTGCTGGATATAACCAATCAAATAGGAAACTGTATGTCCTTCGGCTGTTGAACGGTAGGAATAGAACAAAGGAAAAATTAGTGTGAAGAATATTCAAGTCTTGTCCCTCAACAGAAAATATTAATATTGACCATGCTACTAACCTACTTGTAGCCATTGCAATTCCTCTAAGATCCCTCATCAACCCAATTAATGCTTGTTTAACATCATCAGTGTGAAACAAGGCATCTGGTATCAATTCCAGACTCAGCAAGACCTTTTATTGCATCATTAAAGCCAAATTATCAGAGTGAGGAACAGAAACATAAGTAAAGCTTCTGAATTTTAATACTAAAACAAAGTACTAGGAGCAATTAATTCACGAAAAAAGAGAGTTGAAAAGTTTGTGGTACAATTGAACAGAAAGAAAGCTGAGGAGAAAAAAGCATTTCGCATACTATTCAAGGTAAGAAAAATAAGAACGTTACTGTAACCACCGTCCCGAAAACATGAATACCTGCAGTAGTGGATCCATTGATGCTTTAAATTTCAAAAAGCTATCTTCCATGAAGATCAACAAACCAATAATATAGTAGAAGGTAGTTCTACTACGAGAGCACCTGTAGTCCCCCAAAAAGGGGAATTCTTCCCTCTAAATATGCAGAACTTAAAGTATCAGACCAAAGCCGCAAATGTTTAGGAACAACTTGAAAAAGAGAGGAATATATTTACAGTTACAAACAATACTTACATTCCGATTGGAGATTATTAATTGAGTAGTATCCAACTTTATCAGAAGTTTTGCAGTCATATATCTGTCAATTCAAGAAGGTTAAGCTAATTATAAAGAGCCACGAGATGTCCTTAATTTTAATAATAGAAAAGAAGTAGAGAAGAATAGTAAGGTGATACTTGCCCAGAAGCCATTTCCAACATGAGATTTAGTGTTTGACTGATAACTTCATCACTCTAATAAAAAGAAGAGAAATAATGTCACGTTCATCGAAAAATCACAAGAAATCAACTATTACAATTACCTCGCTGTAAAACTTAAGATTTGTTGCTATCTTCCCAACAATGAGATTCAATATAAGCATATGATCATGGAGCCCAAGAAGCTCAGCCAATTTAGTATATAGTTGCTGCAGAGGAATAAATGGATTAAATACCCAGTAAGAAATGAAATAAGAAGCTTTGTACTTGGGTATGATAGCAAATAAATTTCAACTGTGTACCTTAGATGAATGTATTGCCTGATCTCCAACATACGACTTTCTGAAGTTCTGGAAGAACACAAGAATAGCTAGATCAAGGCGTTGTTTACTTGTTTCTGCATATCTCTGCATTATATGAAGAATCACATAAAAAATACGCGAGTACCAAAAATGTCACCCAATATATGCTAATTTGATCATGTTGCTAAGGTAAAAACAAAGAATACAATACACAATAGAGTTGCCCCATCATTTTAATTCAGCTGAACATGACAAAATAACTTCTCTACATTTTAATGCTATATTGTGAGAGTATCAGGAGAAAATTTGAACGAACCTGACTGCGTAAACCACTATCAGTAACATTTATCAGCCGCAGTACACGTGCTGAAAGTTCTGCATCATGGATTTCTTGAGATTCGCCACTGAAAGTGGAAATATACATGAGAGAAAATTAGGTGATAGCACACCTATTAGTTTCATAACACAATAAAGTAAGCAAATAGGAGTGGCAATACCTGTATCCACTAAGCTGCTTAGTTTTAACAATAGCTGCAAAAATGTGAACTATCCAAGCAAATTTTGTTTCCACCACTGTAAGAACCTGGGGATCAGCAGATTCCTGTTTCATACAGAAACAAATGTATCACTGCAAACACATAAGCTCCACTGGGCCTTCACCTCTTACAAATTAAAGATGACGATTTAAGCATACCATATACATCTGAAGCAGAGGATCAGTTATCTGCATAATGTATGAGCTACAGCTCTCATACTGTATTGAACAAAACAGAATTCAGCAAATTCAGTAAGTCAAAAACCAACAGTGGAAACATATACTGAGCAGTCTGAACAAAAAAAAATAAACAGAAAGTCAAGCAGCTTTCAGAACATTTTTATAATCTTTAAAGCGTCAATATTTTAGAGTCTGAACCTGAAATCTGCAAAGATTAGGAAGGCAATCAAGCTGATCTTGAAGAAGTTCAACATTGTCAAGGGGGTTCTCTGAGAGATCAGAGACTTCACCCTGCAACACAAAACATAACAGAAGGTAAATCAAATGCCCCAACTTAATATGATAACTCTCGATGCAACCTCACATGCAAAATCGATTCAGTGCTACCTGAAAGGAACCAAATCGAGATGTGATAAAACTTTTGACAATTTCTGGCACAAAATCACTAAGCAGGCTTGGTGTGTCTCCCTTCAAATATGGAACCGATGAAACCAATCTAGACCACAGCCCGAGAAGGTAGTAAATACTGCTACTAGCCCACTGATCATGGGGGGAAAATCAGAAATTTGGCAAAAACAGACTTAAAATTTAATGACCAAAGGCCATTCTTGAATCCAGTTACAAAGAGATAACCTGCCAAGACTGCAAAGATCTCAAAGTGAATTCGGCAACGAGACGTATCCAGTCCCCATAACTTTCCACATTGACAAGCTCCGATAACTGTGATAGAAGTATCAAAACCACATAAAGAAGGCACATCAAACACACTGCAGGGAAAACGAAGATGAAACAAAATATCTTGGCCTGGTCAGACTTGAGACAAATGGTAAATTTTGCAATGAGCATGTCAAAGAGAAGAAAATTTAAGAGCAAGCAAATTATCCATGAGTATATACGAATGAAAAATTTGATATGGTCAACCATTATCAAAGAATTGGCTATACCAACTTGGTTCAGGTTATGAACCTAAAAATGGTTTACTAATACAAGATTCTTCGTCCTCATACTACATACCCACTAGCAGCTACTTCAACACGACGTTGTATATTACAACAACAACAACTACCCAATGAAATCCCGCTACGTAGAGTTTGTCTCGTGTTATGAACCTCCAACCTATCATTAACTCTTTCTCGTGTCTCATCAATCAATACAATGTCGTCTGCAAGTAACATACACCAAGAAACCTCAGAGTAAATATCCCGTGTCAACTCATCCATCACCAAAGAAAATATGAAAGAGTTATGAACTGATCCCTGATGCAAACCCCATCTCAACTAGGAACTACTCCAAATCTCCTCCCACCATTCTAAACCGAGTCTTGGCTCCATCGCACATCCCCTTTATCGCCCTAATATAGACCATCGGTACACCTTTAACCTTGAAACACCTCTAGAGGGCATCCTTCGGAACTTTGTTATAGGCTTTTTCCCTATCAATGAACACCATATGAAGATCCTTCTTCCTTTCTCTATACTTCTCCACTAGTCTTTGCACAAGGTAGATGGCTTCAGTAATCGATCACCCCAGCATGTAACCAAATTGATTCTTGAAAATGGACACCCCGCTCATCACTCTCTTCTCTACAACTCTCTCCCAAATCATCATAGTATGGCTTACCAACTTGATACGTCTGTAATTATTACAGTTTTGATATCACCTTGTACTTAAATAGAGAAACTATAGTATTGCACCTCCATTTGTCATGCATTTCTAGCAACTTAAAAAAGGTATTAAACAACCAAGTCAACCACTCCATACCTACCTTATCTGTGCTCTTCTAGAATTCCATCAAAATTTCATCGGGTCCGGCCACTCTCCCCCTATACATCCTACTAGTATCATGAGCAACCTCCTTAAACTTAAAGTGCCTACAATACTCAAAGTCCTGAAGTCTTTCAGAATGTACCAAATCACCCCACACAATAACTTTGTCCCCTCTATCGTTTAATAGTTTATGATAGTATGCTTGCAATCTTCACTTAAGAGAATATGCTTCCACTAACATCTTGCCATCCTCATCCTTGACACACTTCACTTGATCCAAATCATGAGATTTTCTCTTTCATATTTGCGAGCCTATACAACTTCATATCCATGCCCTTGCCTCCTATCTAAATAATACAATCATTCGATAGCTGCCATCCGAGCAACCGTAACCGCTGGCTTAGCTTTGGTCCTCCTTTTCTTATAGACATCCTTACACAACTACTTCTCTTCTCTGTCAACACACTTCACCAACTTTAAATAAGCAACCTTCTTTGCTTCCACTTTGCTTTGGACCTCTCCTTTCCAAAGCCAATCTCCTCAATGACCACCCAATTTACCCGTCGATACCCCAAGCAACTAGTTGTTCTTTCCTACATGGCGTTCATATCCCCGCTAGTACTCGAGGCGTTATACCAATCAATTTCTCCACAATCTCACGAGAAAGGGCAGGGGTCAAGCAACCCTGCTTAATCCTCAACCGATCATGAAAGATCTTCCTCCTATCCCTCTTAATCTCCACGTCCATTAGGGGTGGGTGTTCGGTTCTTCGATTCGGTGTTGTTGAAGTTCGGTTCGATTTTTTGGTGTTCGATTTTTTAAAAATGAGCACCATACTCCGCACCAAACTAGATCGGTTCGGTTCGATTTTTTCAATTTCGGTTTTGTTTATTTCAGTGTTTCTAAAACGGTTTTTTGGTGCTAAGTAAAATGAAATAAAAATGATTTAATCCGTACTAAAAGTATGTAATAAATTACTTCAATACAACAACATACCCAGTGGAATTCCACAAGTAGGGTCTGGGGAGGGGAAAATGTACGCAGACCTTACCACTACCTCATAGAGATAGAGAAACTGTTTTCAAAATACCCTCATCTCAAAGATCATCTCCAAAGAAGAAAATATTGGATATGAAATGACTAGAATGAATAATAAATGAAAATATGTAGCGATAATAAAAGTAAAAAAATAAATGACGGACAATAACAATAATATATACAACCAGAAAAAGCGACTAATAACCAAAAGCACATGACAATACGTAAATAGGATACAATTAACACATAAACAACAGATAATGACAACACATGATATAAAACACTACTACTTCTTTACTCTACTATACCCTATGACTAGATAACCACCTAACCTACCAACCAATTATCCTACTACTCTAATTCGTAAATAATGACAACATATGATATATAAAACACTACTACTCCTCTACCCTACTATACCCATGACTAGATAACCCACCTAACCCTACCAACCAATTAGCCTACTACTCTAATTCGCAACTTCCACTTCTTTCTAATAAATTACTTCAATATTTTAATATTATATACTTTATAGATAATTGTAAATTCATAGCATCATTAACATTTAAATATAAAAATTTAGAAGGTACCGGCCCATCCATGGACCTCGTGTATAGTGGGAGCTTAGTTCATCAGCTACCTTTTTTTAAGATAAAACCAATTATAATTAAAAAAAAATCAAGGTAAGTCATTATTATAAAGTCAAGCCGGACCTGGACACAGGTTTTTGAAATTAACCCTATTAGGTTTTATCGTATGTACTATTGTCATTAGTATGCACTTGTTTATTTTATCACTTGTTTATAGGTTTAAAAAAAAAAAAGAAGAAGAAGAAGAAGCCATAAAATATTTAGTTTCATAATACATGAGCAAAGCTTAAACATTGTACAGTTCCTCACAAAGAAATACTACATAATCTCGAATAGCCTAGCATATGAACAATATAGTACAAATGTGCACCATCTCATCTACAAATCTTAAGTTATTAGAGAGCACATTTTTATTTCCTTAATTATATTCCCAAAATATCATTTCACTTGTGTAACGACCCTCCTAGCCGTTTTGTGAATTTTTTTTCCATTTTAACCTTTCTCATAGCTTTTATTTGTGATTTATGACTTCCAAGGATGGGTAACACGATTTCTGGGATCACTGAATGTGTTTCGAAGAAAAAAGTTCATCTTGAGAGTACGTGTAGGACGTGTAGTGAGTGTTCACATCTTGACACTTCACAAAAGTTTTGGCCACATTCCAGGAAGAACGTTATTTTAAGTGTGGGAGAACGTAATAACCTAAACTAAATTAAGGATTATTTGGTCTTTAACAAATAATAAAAAAAAAAGGAATTAAATTATACTTTAAAAAAATGAGTAAAGCCCAAAAAGAAAGAAAAAGAAAAAGAAAAGAAAGCAAGAAAGGGCAAATGCCCAATTCAATAAGGAAAAGAAGATCTAACAACATGCTGGCAAAAATTAAAAAGAAATGCAAAAGCAATCGCACAATCAGAAAAGAGAAACGTGAGAAAAAGAGAGGAAAAGAGAGGAGAAAATAAGGATTTTTATTCCAAAGCATCAAGGTAATGATCCTAAACTTTTCTTTGAGATAATTTCATGATTATAGGCAATTTTTGTGGTAGAACATGGAACAATTTTGAGAATTGAAAAAATATAACCCCAAGGCTCTTAGAGTAAGAATCTGGATTTGGGGATCGAATAACAGCCCTCTAAGCTAAAATTAGATGTGCTGGTATTATACATAAACATAATTTGAAAGAAAATTTCAAATTTAACTCCGGGGACTGGGGGTGACCATTTGATTCGATTTTCGAGTCAAAAGTAGATATAGTAATATAGGTGTTATTAGATTCGTATTCTTATGACGATTATGTTTGAAAGATTTTGATCATTCGAATGCATTACAAAATGGCAAATTCATAATTTGACATTTGGGCTTCAATTTGATGCAAGTAGATATTTCTAATTCTTTAAAAGTAATAGTTTTGATTATTAAATGAACTTAAGGTTAAGAGTAATAAGGAAATCTTGTATAAATGAGATAACAAATGTTTATGTGGATAACAGTGCCATACTACGAAAAAATTACTCGAATTGATTATCGGTTGATAAGAGTTGTGGTATAATTGGATTTTTGAGACTTGTGAATTACGTGAACTTGATTGTGACTTGATGATCCTTGATTGTAGGATCGATTGATGAGTTCATGGTATTTGTATGTGTTCATACATATACTACTCTTATTGTTGTATGATAGTTATTGGTTAATATTGTCCGTTGAGTTATTTGTGAAATTCATATTCTTATTATGCTGATGAAAAATTATTATGGCAAGTGACATCATGCAAAAACAGTGAAAAATGTTCCAATGAGCAGTATTATGCAGATGAAAAATGGTGCTAGCGAGTGTTATTATATTGATTAGAAATGGTTTCAACAAGTGTCATGTCCTATCTAACCCTTGAGTTCTTCTTCAGCTTACTTGTACCTCTACTGATTGCTAAAATCAACCTCACACACCCCCTTACTAGCTCATTTTGCACCTCCACTCACATGCAAGAACCATCTCAGTCTCACTTCCCTCATCTTGTCCACCAAGGAGGCCACTCCCCTTTTGCCTCATATAACTTTGCTCCAAATCATATATATCCTGGTATGCCCACACATCCATGTGAGCACAGTCATCTGCGCATCTTCATCTTCTAAACAAGGATGTTCCTGATAGGCCAATACTTTATCCCATACAACAATGTTGGTCTAACATCCACTCCGTAAAACTTATCTTTAAGCCTAGGTGACGCATTCTTATACCCAGAGGCGAGCCTCTATTTCATCGACCCTGTTCCAAAATGATGTGCGACATCATCGTCAATCTCCCTATCCCCCTTGATTATGGGCCTAATTGTTACTCTAGGTCCTGATGGCATACCTCTATTAAAGGTTGATGGGCTTCAATGAGAGTTTAAGAAGATGCTTATCATGAAGAAAGAGCCCAAGAACGACTCCATATATTGAGGAACAAAATGGGCTAAATGATACACAGTTCATGATCCAAGTACAAGTCTAATAGGAAGAAGATAGAGACCACATAGGGCCTAAAGGGGGACTGAAAGTCAACTCCACATGGAGTCAAGAGGGCTGAAAATCAACCCCACATGAGGTCAAAGAGGACTGAAAATCAAGCCTAAGGCAAGCTAAAATTCATGCCCAAACATATTGAAAAGTGGCATCATTTTGGTGCTAATTTGGCACTTACTTTCCTCATTTCTATTGCAGAGTTTTAGGAATAATCTTTTGGTATTGTTTCACCTACTTCCCTAATTTAAAGTTTCCTAGTTTGATTTTAGTATTTATTATTTTCATATAAGTAGGATGAGAAAACTGTGCTATTTAGGGTAGGTTTTCTTGGTATATAGGGATGTATTTTGTTAATTTTATAAACAAGATTATTATGAATATAATTTGAGAGGTTTATGTTCTTTACACCTTTGTGTGTAGTGACTATAAATTATCTTAAAACCTTATAAGAACAATTCTTTAAGAGGTAACACTAATTCATAACATGATATCTTGGCTTATATTAAAGTTAATTAAGGAAAGTAATTAGTCTTATACTAATTATTGTCTCTAATTTTTTTGAAATAGAGGTCTAGATCAACTTTTGATTTATGTTCTTACATTGAATATATTAGTGTAGTAATGAGTTTTAATCCACGAATTTTGAATAATAAGATCAATTAGGGTTCTTAGCATTTAATCTATTTGGAAATCTTACTCTAGAATTTTAACTTTTTTTATTATTTTTTTCTTTTTCTTCTTGCTTTTCCCCTTTCTATTACTTTTTGTCATATCTAGTTTATTCTGCGTATAGGTTTTTGAGACGAGAGTTCCCAGGAAACAACCTCTCTACTTCTATGAGGTAGTGGTAAGGTCTGCGTACATTCTACCCTCCCCAGACTCCACTTGTGGGATTTCACTGGGTATGTTGCTGCTGTTGTTGTTTTAAATTCTATCTTTGATCTTCATATTTTAGCTTCTTCTTTATTTTCTTGTTTCTTTCAAGTAACCCAATTCTTATCAGGTACTCTATTGTAATCCTGCTTAACCTAAAATTTTAGACTCTAGGGCATGTCAATAACTCCACTGCTCGTATCGTCAATCAATATTATTCCTACATCATGGCACCTCCCTTTGAATATGACATGTCAATCCATCCATCGAAGGAAAATGGGAACAGGCTAATGGATGATTCCTGTTATAACCTCATCATGATTGGGAAGTGTCAGAGTCCCCTCCCATTGCCCTAACCTGGGTTAAACATTTTGGGTATCGCAGCCAATAAGCTCATACCAAATACTTTATTCCATTTCAACTCTTGCAACATTTTCCTATGCCATTCATTTATATACAGATTAAATAAACTCCTAATTACCAATGATGAACAAGAAATTAGACATCGAGCAGAGTAGCTACAAACTTCAACTTTATTAGATATTTCCAAGGCCTTGGTAATTATTCCTTAGCCACCAAGATTTGTATCCATTTCCTGCTAAAATATTATGATCCCTTTATCAACTTGTTAGAATAGGAATAGGAACAAGAATAATGTCTCCAATATAAAATACGAATAGGAATAGGAATAGTATATAAAATCCTACTTGAAAAAGGATTGTACTATAGTATCCTAATTGGAAAAGGAATCTAACATAGTATCTATAAATATAGTCTCAATGTAAAAATGTAGACACAACAATTCAACCCTATGCATCCAATTTGTGTTGGGTCGTGCCATCATTTCAACCCTATGCATCCAATTTCACTTTTTTTTCATTTAATTTTTATTACATTTAACCAATTTGTGTTGGGTCGTGCCATCATTTCAACCCTATGCATCCAATTTCACTTTTTCAGTGGGGTTATGCCGTCAATACAACCCTACCTATATAATTTCTATTTTCCAATAGGGTCGTGCCATCATTCCGACCCTACCCATATAATTCTCTTTCCAAGTAGGGTCGTGTCATTATTCTGACCCTACCCATATAATTTTATTTCTCAATTTGTGATCACTTCAAGCCATCAAATCTAATAATTTAGCACATGAGCAAGTTTCCACCAGTTTTAAAGCGACTTTCTTGGAGCAATTTCGAGATGATCCACATTGTCATTCTCTATTGACCTTTTAATTAGTTGAACATTAAGAATGCTTTTCTTCGTGATGATCTCGAGGAAGAAATCTATATGGATCAACCACCTGATTTTGTTGCTCGGGGGGAAATCTGCTAGCCTTGTATATTGATGATATAAGTCACTCTATGGTATGAAATAGTCTTCTAAGCTTGGTTTGGGAAGTTCAATACTGCAATTCAGGAATTTAATATTCTGTGTTTTATCGACATTATGTATCAAATTCGATAGAAGAGCAAACACATTGAGATTGACTAGCATTATGCATCAAATTTAGTATTTCATGAAAAGATTAAACACATTGAGATTGATTGTCAATTTTGTGAAGTCAAGTGATCCACTTGCAGATATCTTACCAAGCTCTTCATCGATCATCGTATTAATTACATTTGGAACAAGCTAGATACATATGACTTGTAGGAACAAGAACAATATCTACAATGCTACTTAGAATAGGAATAGAATAGCAATAGTATATAGAATCCTACTTGGAAAAGGATTGTATTATAGTATCCTAGTTGGAAAAGGAATCTAATATAGTATCTATAAATGGGGGTCTCAATGTAATAATGTAGACACAACAATTCAATAATAATCTTCTCCAATATTTCTCACATAACTCGCACGCAAATACAAGTAGTTTCTGCTTCATTCAAGTAACAAATGGCTTTCTTTAACACATTGGTTGTGTTACTTATTCTGTGAACATCAGACTGATGAAGCGTGCAACACCGGACCGGAGAAATTGAAGAAAGAGCCAAGGAGCACAGAAAAGGAGAATGTAGAGATGCAGCAACGGGAGTGAGAAGTACAAAGTTCAAACCCTTTTGTTAAAACAAACAAAAGCGTTTGGAGCCTTCCATATAAAAAATAAAAGATGTGGTGCAAAACAAAATCTAGAAACATGCGACCTTTTGATCTTAACCTGTTTGACTACTATAACATCATGGTATAGTCAAGTAGATTTGACATTTACTATAGCTAGACCTTGTTAGGAAACTAAGTACAAATATAACTAGTAAAAGTTTTCGATGAACTGGATTCGATTGAATCCCTTTTGATGAATGTAGGTCATTGCTGGCTTTAAAATACTAACCTAATGAAAATTTACTCACTTCTCTTAATTACAACTCTAAGCAAACATGGATATACGCAAAGGAAATTCCAAAATTTACAAAATACAATGTCAAAATGTCAGTTAAAAATGTATAATGGAGAAAACAGAGAGAACACTATCTTAGAGTTATACATACATTATTAAAGTTAACTATTTATGCCAAAACAACACCTTAAGTCAGCCTATACAAATCCCTCACAAAAAGAATTCAAATCAACGTTGATGCGTAACACTACCTTTTCATATTATCAAGAAGAAAAAAGGTAAAAGAGAAAAGGCTTCATACCTGATAATTGACTTTAAAACGTCCAAGAAGCCGACAGAACTCATGATAATTATCATGACAAGCCAGACCTGTTCCAAAGAGGGGGATGGGAGTCATTTCATCACATCCAATAACAGAACATAGCAAATGTAACACTCTAAACCATCTTCTAGTTCAACCAAGTTGATGCTAAATCAGCAGGAATCAACTTATGTTCATGTTCCTTTCTCCCTCCCCCATCCCTTCATATTCAAAAATAGGAGAAACATAAAGTAGGAAAAATATGTTATATCACTCAAAAGACACATCTGCTTTAGTAATTGTGCTACATCCATTGATATACAAGTAAATAGAATAATACAGCAGCAAGATTGCATTAAAATGAGACCTGCTACTTTATCAATGTCTATTTGACTTAAAATGGATATTGTTAGTTATAAGCTTCCATTTTAAGAGCTTTACCGACAGACATCAGCAGTTTGGTATGATGTATCTGTTCAATAGGTATAGTTTTGGGTATAACTCAATGACATAACATCTTGCTTAGGTTGAAGAATTATTGGAACAGGAACTGTAACAAATAAATATGATTTCGGTTTTCCCAAATTTATCAAATTCAGATATATTCCCATTCTATTGACAACTAATAGGTAACAATGGAAGGTTTTTCTGCAAACCAACCTTGCCAAAGGTAATTGGTGCTTTACAAAAAGTCTTTGGTTCTACTTGACAAACTGTATTAAGTTTATGCACCATCCCAATCTCACAACCTGAATTCTTTTCATTTTTTTATTTATGGAGAAAGACAACCTAGATTCTATTCAACTATGAACTACTTAAATGCCAATGTAACTTTCCACATATTTTTTGATAAGGTATGGTAGTTCAATTAATGTAAAAGTACTAAGAAGGTACCAAAATTACAAGAAAACCACACAAAAAGTAAATTCACAAAATCACAGAAACGTGAAATCAAAGTAGGAGATAAAAAGTAAATTTACAGAAAGTCAAACGGAGACGTGTTACCAATCAAAATACTATACAACAACATACATAGTGAAATCCCACAAAGCAGGATCTAAGGAGGGTAAAATGTACACAAACCTTACCACTACCTTGTGGAGGTAGAGAGGTTGTTTCCGGAAGACCCTCTTCTCAAATGCATCAACAAATAAAGGAAGAAAACAAAAATAGGGAAGAAACCATAATGGCTAATACAAAAAGTAGTATAAATCTACAAGACTAAAACAACATAACAAGGCACGACTAGTCCTACACCCGGCACTAAACCTTGCAAGGCAAGAAATACTCTATCCCTACTACCTTTCTACCCTAATACGAGACCTCCATTCTTTCCTATTTAAAGTCATGTCCTCGGTAATATGAAGATGGGGCATGTCTTGTCTAATCACCTCTCCATAATACTTTTTAGGTCTTCCGCTACCCCACCGGGTTCCCCCTACAACCAGTGTGGCATCGACGCACCTCCTCTGAACATGTCCAAACAGTCTCAATCTCATTTCCCTCATCTTATCCACCACAAAGGCCACTACCACCTTCTCTCGAATAACCTCATTTCTAATCTTGTCACTCCTAGTGTTCGCTCCTAGTATGTCCACACATTCATCTTTAACATCCTCATCTCTACTACATGTATCTTCTAAACACGAGATCTCTTGATTGGCCGACACTCTACCTCATTCAACAAAGACGGTGGAAACACCTCTCGATAGATCTTACCTTGAAGTTTAAGTGGTACCCTCTTACCACATAAGACTCCGAAGGCAAGCCTCTATTTCCTCCAAGTTGTCTCAATGCGATGTGTGACATCATCCTCGATGTCCCCACTATCTCGGATGACGGACCCAAGATATTTGAACCTTAGAAATTGTCTGTGTGGCAAGCCTCACTTCCATGTCCGCTTCATCCATCACAATACTGAATTTACGTTTCAACGTTCCACACTACTAAACCAAATGTATAATCTTCGCAAAATTTCCTAATATAGGAAATGTGAAGCTTTCTATCATCAAAAAGTCTCTTAATATTTGCAAAAACCCTTAATACAAGAAATATGAAGCTTTTTATCATCAAGAAAATCTCTTATTTCTTTCTATCCATATGTTCCACATGATGCATGAAGGTACCGTACTCCACATCATCTTAAATTTTCTGTTCACAACTTGGTTCTGTCAACATTCAAGTAACTTGTTAAAAAATATATCTTTCGTCTAACTCAATCCTAAAAGCTCACTCATCAGCAGAGGATTGTCAAGTCCATATAAGCGACCACCAGTTAATTCTCCAACCAATGTGAGATTGATCTATATCGCTAGATGGTATCAGAGCTAGGTCCATCCTCGTTTAGCTTTCAGTCCACACTCTGAATGCAAAGGAGGTGTTAAGAGTGGGTTAAAGTCCCATCCTCGTACGGAATATACTAGGGCAAGCCCGATGCACTTAAGTTCTCACTATGCGCAAGGTCCAGGGAAGGACCCGACCACAAGGGTCTATTGTACGCAGTCTTACCTTGCATTTCTGCAAGAGGCTATTTCAAAGGCTTGAACCTATGACCTGGTCACATGGTAGGGAATGGACTAGTGATTGATTATATGGACTTGACAATCTTCCCCTCATAAGCTAGCTTTTGGGGTTGAGTTAGGCTCAAGATCCATTTCTTAAAAACTACAAATATCTCACATGCTAGATTAATATTATAGGATATATGTATGATAAATACACGGTTTATTGATAGACTGACACTGTCTATACGTATAATGCATTTGCATATGTAATTTGATATCTAATTGTGATTATGGCATATGAGTTGTCCATGCAGTTTGGCATGTGAGTTGTCCGTGTGACCCCAACTCATAATTGGCGAATTCACATGTTAACTTCCTACTTGATGCACGCTAATGTGACAAATATGTCTATTGGATTGCCTTTGTATCAATGAATCTCATCATCCATACATAATGAATTGATGTGGTATATTTCATAATCATTATATATGTGCACATCACGATATATGCGTGTGTCATCCATGTTTTGATGGTGGAGCTGAAGGCTCCAAAACTGCATGTGGATATGGGCCTTTGCCTCATGAGTCAACGTATAACCCATGCACCTCAGCTAGCAAGCTGCAAGAATTTTTTTAAAAAAAAAAAAAACTAAGTTTGTTGTATTCCTCAGCATTAAGGGAATGTTGGCAACCTCGAACAAGATACAAAGAAAAGCAAATATGAAACTAGATTTACAAGGAACCTCATCTACTTCCTCTATACAATTTTCTTTGCACCAAACAAATAGAGAAACAATGCAATTCCATTTCATATCATGAATGGACTAAATTTTATATTCAAAGTATCTACCATTTCTCTCCTTTCATACTACCCACCAAATGCAAAGGTATTATCCTCCACCACTTTTCTAACTCTTGATACTCCCTCCTCTATGCTCATGAGGACTGCAGTATGTTCAACCGTTGACCACTTGATCTCCGTGAAATTAAAGAACAAGTTCCAGAGTTGAGTTACAAATTTGCAACGCAAGAAAAAGTGATTAGTGGTTTCACTAGTTTCAATGCACAAAAAACACCTGGTCACTACTGGCAGCCCATTCTTCTATGGAACTTCATCAGTGAGACATGCCCTCTGGTGCCAAACTTTTCCAGATATTCTTCCAAATCCTTGTCCAACACCCCCCCCCCCTACTCTGTTTTCCTTCTTATAGGTCCTGCTAACCCAAAAAAAAAAAAACCATCCATGGTATGTGTTGTGCCAGGAAAAAAAAACTCAAATCTCTTTTAGAAGACCTTCCAAAGTGCCTCTTGGCAAACAAATTCCATCTTTGAGGAAACCAGCAATCATTGATAGTAGCATCAGCATTGTTGCACACCATAAATAAATCAGGAAAAGAAACCTGTAAAGGACTTTGACCAATACATATATCCTTCAAAAACATAGTTTTAGTGTCACTTTCCACCTTAATGCTAGAATTCCCCTGCAGTTTTGACCATAGACCTCTGATTGATCTCCACTTCAAACTCCCACTCAATAAGTAGTATCAACCACATTAGAGCAACAACAAACTGGTTTGGCCAAATTTATGCAGGATAATACCCCTCCACAAAGTTAATTCCTCTGCACTGAATCTCCATAACCACTTCATCAGAAGACAATTGTCTTGTGTTTTTAGGTTTCTAATGCCAAGTCCAGCGTTGCCAAAGAAAGCCTTGAAGCGCTGCTCAAAACATGTCGGTTGAGTCGCCTTGCTTAATGTGCGCATTTGTGTCATTGTCAAGGCTCTAAGACATAATTTTTTCTTGTTGTCGCACGTTTCATGAAGAGGCTACACTAAAATATTAATCTTTTGCTTTGCCGTTATGTTTTAATTTCATTATGCATATATTTGTTATTCATATTCATAATAATTAGTCTTGGACGAAATATATATATTTGTACTTTTTCTATATTTGTGCCTTTTTTCATTAAAACTCACACTATATTTACACTTTGCACTTAAAGCCCCAACAGACCTAGAGATTGATTTTTGCAATTCACGCTTTTGATAACGCTGGCAAAGTCCACCCTAGATTTTGTTGTGCTCTCTCCCATTTCACTAAATTGTAAACTTTTCCTCCTTTCCTTCCTTTCCACAAAAAGTCCCTTTTCAGCCTGTTAAGATTCTTCACCACACTACTAGGGATAGGCAATAAATACATCATATAAGAGGGGAGGACCAAAAACAGAATTTATTAATGTGATTCTAACCCTTAGATATAAGTATTGAGCCTTCCACCGAATTAATTCTTCTCAGTCTTCTCCAATATGCCATCCCAAATCTCCATAGCCTTGTTTCTTCCTAGAGGCATACCTAAATATAAAGTATGCAATATATCCACCCTACAGCGAAGAATGTGAGTCAGAGCCTGATTGTTAGCTACTTCTTTTATGGGAAATAAACTGCCTTTCCTCACATTAACTTTCAAATCAGAAGTGGCTTCAAAAACAACCAGCATATATCTGATTTACCAAATTTGTTCATGTGAGAAACATTGGAAAAGAATATTATTGAATTATGTATCTACATTATCACATTGACACCCTATTTATAGATACTATATTACAATCCTTTTCTAAGTGGTTGTATATACTATTCCTATTCCAAGTAGGCCTCTATATTATGTTTAAACTCCAAGTAGGATTCGATATACTATTCTTGGTCATATTCTTATTTTAATACTCCCCCTCAAGCGGGTGCATAAAAGTCATATACCATCCTTGTTACAGATGAAATTGATATGAGGACCAGTCAGGACGTGGTGAAGATATTGCAAGTTGATCACTCGACTGCACATATTATTTATCAATATCTCCTAACAATATTTTTTCTCCGACAAAGTGACAGTCAATCTCAATGTGCTTAGTCCTCTCATGACATACTGAATTGGATGCAAAATATCCATAAAGCGTGATCAGCTCCACTACGAGTTATGTCAAACTATTGAATTACTATGCTGAACTTCCTAAACCAAACTTTACAAAACTGTTCCAAACAATTGAGTGATTTGCACAATCGACATACAAGGCTACTAGACTCCCCTTGATCAACAAAACTAGGTAGTTTCTCTATATAGACTTCTTCCTCGAGATCAACATAGAGAAAAACATTGTTAATATCCAATTGAATAAGAGGACAATGGTGAACAACCACCATAGATAGAAAAAGGTGAAAAAATGCTATTTTAGCTAGGGGAGAGGACATAACTTGTAATCCAGCCCAAATATCTGAGTATAAACTTTTCGCAAAAGTGAATCTGAAAAATAGAGAATATTGCTATCTGATAGAAAAAGTGCAGCAATTGCCAGAAAGAGGTCGAAATCGGCATGTGGTACGATCTCATCGAAGGTGATGATCTACGAGGGCGTGCACGAGGTCAATTTACAGCTGCCCAAAGCTTCTCACTCATGAGACTAATTGGCCTAAAGTCTCTCAATTCAATTGCTACTACTTTCTTGGGGATAATAGCTACACAAGTAGCATTACAACTCCTTTCAAACACTCGGTGATCATGGAAATACTGCATAGTGCTCATATTATCTTCCTTAACCATATCCCAAAAAGTGAGATAAAAACTCATAGGAAACCCATCGAGACCCAAGGCCTTGTCAATAGCACATGACTTCATACACTCCAAGATCTTTTCTTCCTCAAAATTCCTTTGCAGTCATGTCTAAATCCTCAAAGGACATTATACACGCATCCTGAATAAGGAACTCAAGTCTGCTGTCTTCAGTTTCTTTGTGTAGGATCTGATAAAAATTCTGGATAGCACTTCTAATTTCTGTCAGATCAATGATAGTGTTGCCATCCACTTCTAGAGAGTCGATAGAATTGTTTCTCTTGTGAGCATAAGCCATCTTGTGAGAAAATTTTAGAGTTTTTGTTCCCATTCTTCAGCCACAGTACCTTGACATTTGTCTCCATGCTATCTGCTCCCTCTTTGCTACCTCCACAAACTCTAAGGTTAGGTGAGTTTTTTTGGATAAGCTCATCATTAGTGAGGGGTCTTTGCTCCTGCAAAGCCTCCCAAGAACTAATCTGTTTTAATATTTC
The DNA here is from genome assembly GCA_000787875.1 of Solanum virginianum. Classification (NCBI taxonomy): domain Eukaryota; kingdom Viridiplantae; phylum Streptophyta; class Magnoliopsida; order Solanales; family Solanaceae; genus Solanum; species Solanum virginianum. Next base: position 91,894 of record DF358921.1, on the reverse strand, counting down.
TCTTTTCCTAAGCTTCAAGCTCGCCTTGTTATCCCTGCTCTACTCTTTCAGCTCTTTTTGAGAAGCTTAAGTTTATTGGCCAGAATAGGACATGCCTGCCCATGTTTGGAAAAGAAAACCCACAAAGCTCTCACGTTATTTCTTGAAACCCCCAACCCCTGGCCATTATTTATTAAATCTAAAGTATGTCTTCCTAAATTTCCAATCACCACAAGTCAATAGAATTGGATTATGTTCTGAGCCAAATTTTGGTCACGGCCTCAGCTAAACCTGCAAAAAAAATAACCACCCAATTCAGGGAATATAAAAAATTGTCCGTTCCGGATGCACTTCTGTGGTTATATCCCCTTCTCTAACTAACAAGACCATCCAAATAAAGGAGGGCCGACAAATTCCAAGTCATTGATACATTTAAAGAATTCAGTCATTGCCCCTGTGCTTCTGTGACATTATGCCCTCTGTGATCTATATCTTGTAGCACTAAAATGCCCACAAACCATCCAAGGTCCATGACAAAGGCTTCTACTAGAAGCCAACACGCACGATAGCTCTCTTCTAATCACTTTGTTACAGACTGCATGTACAGCACATAGAAACCAGGAAAAATCCTGATTAATACCAGAAACTTTAAAAGTGATCACCCTGCCCACCTACCCCTAACAACTCCCCCTTCCATTCCTTCTTATCCCTCCAAAACTAAGATCCCTCCACTACTGCCTCTTGCCCCCAAATGCTCCTCCCCCACCCAACTGTTACTCCAACTTCCCTATCAATTGCTGTCAGCCCCCTCTAATTTTGTTTCAATTAAGACATATATATCTGCCACACCCCACTGTTGGATTAAATGTTTAAACAAACTCCTTTTGTCAACCCTGTTCCGACCCCTCACATTCCAATTAATTGATCAGCAATAGACATTTTTCTCCTCCTGCCTCTTGGCTCACCATCTTTAAACTGCATGTTGAAGTGCATGTTTCTTCCTTGCTTTGGATTTACATTTTCATTGGCCCCCACCTCACCCCCACCCCACGGTATCCCCATACTGATTTTCTCTTTATTTCTTGCTTGATCTAATTTCATTGAAAAAGCATAAGCCTCTTTCTTGCAGTCCTTGAAAGCCCCAAACAGCTGACTCAGCTTTATGACATTTAGATGACCCATAAATTAGCCTTTCCTGAACATCCTCCTCATGATAAGTCTCGTAGATCTGAAGCGGGGAGGGCTCGATTTAATGTTTCAATTATTTGTTGAGAGCGACCCCATGCTACTCCTTCCCCTCACATCGGATACGGCTATTGCCTTCTGGAATTGATCATGTTCAACTTTGCTGCTTGGATTAATTGATGAAATTGTATCTAAATCCTCATGGATTTGAGTCGCCATTCTTATGCAAACTTCCATATTTCCGCACAGCATAGAAACTATTGACTCGTAATGGGTTCAGAAAATAGAGACTATAAAAGACTCTCGCATTAGTTTCTTCAACGAAGAGTCTAGAACCAGAGCAGGCCAAACAACATTAGGCCCAAATACTTTCTTTATAATCAACTGAACCGTTCCGAATCACTCAAAAGGCCACAAATCCAGTCCCTTTGTTCAACTTCAAACTAGTTCCTACCTATATATCTACTGATTTAAAATTTAAGAGGGACATGTACCTAGCACATGGCTGCTTGTAATGGCCCCATTGCTTACATCAATCGGTTCTTTCTCTGATGGGCAAAAGAGATGCCCATCTTTCCTTTTCGCTGACCATTCTCGAAAACTCTCACCGGCTCTCCTAGGATTAACTTATCATCATCCACATCAACCCCATCTCCATGTCTATCCACCACCCTCCCTAATGCATATATGAACCTTGGCGGCGATTCGCACCAGACAGGCAGGGTGTAGATTAGATCACATCAACTATGTGATTTTGTAAGGGATTTTCTCATCTAAACCTCGTACCCTGATGCATCCCCACCTGAAATGGGTTTTGAGCTCTGTTTTCTCCTCATTTGCCAACAAACCTTCACACGTCTTCTATCTCCTTCATCACCTTTTTGTTCCAAAGATTTAAGGGTAGATCTAAGACCCTGATCCAGAACTAGTCGAAAAGACTCAAGTGGACCAGACCCTTCGTCGAAGACCATCAGTCATGCTTTTGAGAAGATCCTTGTCTTCTCCAATTTCTCACATCATTGTGCGTGGGAATCTCTAACCAGCCACAGAATCCCCCGACTAAACACCTGCATAGGAGGTCACTATCATTGGCATGAGAACTTGTTTTTATCAAAGAGTTTTCTGTCTCCTTTAGCATCTCCCTCTAGGACCATCTATTATTGCACAGAGCTTCCAAGAAGTCCCCCTCCCTTTCAATAAATTTTCTATATGTATCACTATTTGAAATAAATGCACCTCGAGTGCCAGGCTTTCTGCTGATAAAGTCTTCAATCTTCTTAGCAAGATTTTCCCACCCTTCAAATTTATTTTTCAGAATAATGATCACAGATGCTTTTCTTTAACAGCTACAACAAACATGAGCCTTCCATATTTATTAAATTTCTGTGAATAATAAAAGTTGGTCAAAAAAATCCCTGCACCTCCACAATTTGAAAGTCTTCCTCGTGGTTTTTTGCTTCTCTGAGTCTTCTGCAAGCTCATTTAAAGCACCTTTGCTCAAGGTTAGCCTTCTCATAGAACTAGTAAACGCACGCCGGGGCCCAATAAATATGTTTGATTGTTTTTACACTCTTATTCGTATGATTAAATTTAAATTTAAAATATGATATTTCATTCGTTTTAATTTATTTGTCTTTTTTTAGTTCATTTAAAAAAGAATGTCTCTTACTCTCGCTCTCGCTCTCTCTCTCTCTTTTGGATAACTTTTAAAATTTAACTTTATGTTGGTAAAACGGTTTTCCATGAGCGGTTGCATATGGAGCACAAGAGTCGCCACCATTCTTTAAACATTTGCTCAAGGGGGACTACGCTCAGAGGCTCATCTTTGAGGGGGCGGCATGAAGTCGGAGTAAGTAAATAATCCTCTTCTTCTAAATCCCGACCTTTGGATGTGTTGATGGAGAGGGCATTCACTAAATCGGAAAGGGTCATGGCTCAGCCATGGCTATGAATGATATCTAGAATCCCAAGTTCAATAGCACATTTGAGTAACATGGAGTTGATGAAGTTGAAGATATGTATCACAACGTGGTAGAGTTTTAAAATAGGGAGGTGATATGTGTATTCTGGAATTGGTTTAGTTATATGGTAAGATGTTTGACATGACAGAAACCAATGGCATGTCGAACTTATTGAGTGTGTGTGTGTATATATATATATATATATTGTTTTTCAACCTCTTATTATGTTTGTTGCATTCAATAAAAGATTATTAGTAACGATTTTATGCTAACAACGTGGTAGAGTTTTAAAATAGGGAGGTGATCTTAGTAACGATTTTATGCTAATTTTAAATAATATATGTTACTTATTTTGTTTCAATTTATGTTTCACGTACATAATTTTGAGAGTCAATCAAGTTTTTTCAATTTTTGGTTACATTATTAATTGTTGTAAGCGGGCTCCAGTTCCGCTGGCAGGAAAACGGAAGGAAAATGAAGAAAAATCGTGGTATTTAACATTTACATTAAAAATAGAAAGTAATTTACAGATAAAAAGATCGAGAAATAAAACAATCAAACGTATTATTTTGTTTAATAATAATAAAATATGATAAATTGTGGATCAAACTCAAAATTAAAAAATATTTTTTTGTAAGATAGAAGATGGAATAACTAAAATATGAATAAGTAATACACACATAATTACAAACAACAACAACATAATTAATTAATAAAAACTATATGAAATGTCCTTTTTCAATCAACGCTAAATAAGATAAATGATGAGATCGACATTTTAATTAATGAGAAAACATAAATAAAATAAATAAATAAAAAAAGAGGAGAGGATTGACTTGGGGTCCACCAGGAAAATTTCAAATGAATAGGTGGACTGAATTAAAAATGAGAATTAAAAAGTGATGTTGCATAGGTTTGATACCATGCCCGTTCATGGAATGTCTCTCTTCAACCAGTAAGCCAAGCAATTGAGTATGAAATAATTGGACGACGTAGAAATAAATGGTTGGTTTGGTAGTAAAGTAACTCTCTCTAAATTAAAAAGTGATGTTGCATGGGTTCTCATACATGAAATGCCACTCTTCAACCAGTAGGCTAAGTAGCTGCGCATGACATAATTGGACGACGTGGAAGTAAATGGTTGGTTTCGTCGTAAAGTTAAGTCCCTATATAAATTAGAAAGTCTCACGCTCACCCAGTCATACCAAGCTTCCTACTCTGAGATGTTCTCAGTAAGGTCGTAAACTTTCCCCCTTGATCTGAAATATCATCTATTTTCCATCCCATGCTGAGTAATAAAAGAAAGGGAGAAAGTGAGAATTCCGGTGGCCTAAATCCACCAGAGAAAGGATTATATAGGTCCGTAAAGGATTCCGGTCCATATCTTTTACTTTGACTGGATATTGATTTGTGAGCAATTTGAGCAAATTAAGGGTTATATTCTTTGGTTCGCTTGACACAAGAATGTTGGTTGTCAATCACAACTAGGAAATTTTGGGTCTGACATCAATGCAGGCTTAAGGAGCAATGACAAGGCAAGAGTTTTCATCTATTGTTCATGGCTGAGACCCTGATTTTTGTGCGAGGCAAAGATGCTTCATCTTTCCAATCAGAAATAGGTTCTAGTATGGTTTCAAGTAATGTCGCGACTGAAGATCAATCTAAGAAAGTGCAGCATTTTTATTTTTTATATTTTCTAATGGAGTAAGAGGTTGCATTTCAAAGACATCAAGGAGATGCAAGATGGCAGAAAGTGTAAGATTATTCTAGTGAGAGGTGACCAACATTTAGCAGTTTGCACAGGCGCTTAATTCCTAGGAGCATCAAAAAGGGCAAATTCATCATGGAATCTTGTGATCGGAAGAGTTAAGAACAGAATCAGCGTGACAAACATAGGTACCTTTCATAAAGGGGTAATGATGTCATGATCAATGCCAAATTATCCAATGTTCTTATCAAAATTCAAATATTCCAATATACTACATGCAGATGCGCACCTAGCTAAGAATAATTGAGAGATTCCAAAGGAATTTTGTGTGCGAAACGAGCAAAGGGGCAGAGAGATCTTCATTTAGTAAACCAAAATGTTGTTACGACAGAATAACAATAAGAAGAATTTCTTAAGCAAAGTAGTCACGATAAGACACTTCTTTTTCTTGGTACTCAGCCCCGCGAGTGAGGACTTCCTCGAACAAGCTATGCAAAAAGAGAGGAAAGTGATTCTTCACTTGCAACGATCCTGGATGATTGTAAGAGCCCTTTATGATGTTTTTAAAGTGTCTTGAATCCTGCCTTGCTACGCTTCATCATTTGGCGTGGAGGGCTCAAAGTAAGACACTTAAAAAGTCTTGAATAGAGCTTTACTTGGGAAGTCGTTGAAAGGAGGGAATTTTCTGGAACAAGGAACAAGCTTAAGGAGGACAGTAAAAGCAAATAAGTATGATACTCAATGTGTGGTGTGGGGTGGGGTGGGGTGGGGAGTATCATGATGGAATCGTGATTTCAACTAAAAGGTAACTTTCGAAGTTATGGAAATACTTAAACAAGGTCAGTTTTTGGAGGCACAGATGGTGGGGCGAGGATACACCAAGTGTCACCAATCCTTTTGAAGTTTGCATATCAAATCAAAAGGAAGCAACAAGTTATCAGGTATACTAAGAGCAAAACAGGAAGGCAATATGAGAGCTAAACTTAGGAGAGACTTGCAAGAGTGGAAGGTTAGGGAACTCCAAAGCGTGATGAATACGCACTACAAACAAAGCATTACTAAATCAATTCAGGACATACAGATATGGAAAGGAAGGGAGCGGTATCTTCTTGGTCAAATTTTTTAATCACAGGTCGTTGAAAAGAGAGGACTAGGAATTTCCATATGTGTCAGTTTGGATCCCGAAGCATCAAAGATTGTATGCCAATTCAAAAGAATGACATCAAGGGCAGTATCATCTAAAGGTGAAAAGAACAAAAAAGAAAAACTCTAAGGTCCATTGGAGCTTTAAGCGAAATAAAGCGTGGGCTTAAATGAAAAAGGCACAAAGGGAGAAACAAATACAAATACAACAACAACAACATACCCAGTGAAATCCCACAAGTGGGGTCTGGGGAGGGTAGAATGTACGTAAACCTTATCACTACCTCATAGAGGCAGAGAGGCTGTTACCTGGGAACCCTCATCTCAAAACCCATAAGCAGAAAGGACTAGATATGACAAAAAGTAAAGGGAAGGGAACACAAAGAGTGACTAGTAACGAATAGCACATGGCATATGTACGACGTGGAAGTAAATGGTTGGTTTCGTCGTAAAGTTAAGTCCCTATATAAATTAGAACGAATAGCACATGGCATATGTAAATATGATACAACTAACACATATAAGACAGATAATGAGAACACAGACTGTGTAGCTCCTAAAACCAACCTCTCGCACCTCCTAACAGGAGCATAGGAGAAACATATACAAATATATATGTTTAATCCAAGACTAATAATTATAAACATGAATGGCAAATATATGACCAAAGAAAATGAAAAGAAAAATATGATAAAGTGAAATATTAATTGTTTAATGTCACTTCTTCAGAAAAGGCTCATTGGCAAGGAAAAGTTTGCCTTGAACCTTGATGATGAAACTGAAGCACACGTAAAGTGAGGTGAAGCGCTCAACACATTTTGAGCCTCACTTCAGGGCTTAAGCGTGCTTAAAATGCGCCTGTGACTGCACTGGTCAAGGGTGCAATCCTAAAGCCAGTAACATAAAGAAAATTACATATGTGAGCCCCTATTACATGTATAAACAGCTGGGAGAAGATGTAATTCACCTTCTTGTGCACTCTTGGTTCGCTAACCAGTTGTGGTTGACATTCCTCAACTTATTTTGAAAAGAAAAAACAGGCTATGGGATGTCCACCACAACTGTATAGTAAACCAGCGGTGCAAGAAGCATAATAACACGTGCAGTGAAGGACATGATGCATAGTTGGGCTCTCAACACAGAAGGAGGAAAAGTAGAATCTAGGTTGTGGCTCCCCCAGCACTTATTTGGGTACCATGGAGGGAAAAAATGAAAAATTTTGATGGGGTACTTTGGCTTTGCACATATAAGGGGAATTCCCTTTATTTTGAATAAAATTTGGAGCACCAATGAGATTCTTGCTGGTATAGATGACATGTGTCATTTTCTGGAAACTATATCTTCATCTTGTAGGTTCTGGTATAAAGGGTTTTTCCCCAGATCATCAATAAAATTTACTGTACTAATCACAAAAAGATCTAAGATGGATGTTTACATGTTAGGCATCTACAAGTAGGGATTCTAACTCCCAAAGAGACATTGCCCCAAATGGACTTCAAGATGGATAAGCACCGGAGATGTATTATATTAGGCTTCTGGAGGCCAAATGTATTTACCGGCAGGCAAGACCAGAAGAAATGTCTGCAAATTCAATGGCCTAGCAGGGTTGGATATGATATTATAACACCAGATCTATCACAGAAACATAGGAATCCAAAATGTAAAATTTGATAAAACACCAGTATACGATTGAAATAGTCTAGATAACCGAAGAACTGAAAAGAGGAAAATAAAATAAAACACCAGGAGAGAATAACAGAAAATCTAGAGGCCAATCAAGATCATCAAATTTACATAAAGCCCATACAACTACTGTTATCTGATATGATTATGATGTCTATAAAGAGGGCCAAGATATGTGAAATACAATAATCCTATTCACCTTTCCCAGTTTGCATAATGTCTTTGGTTCCTGTCATCAGGTGTGCCAAGTATTTCACTCTAGAAGTGTCATTTGAAAACAGAGATCTCCTCACTGAAGCCAGCCGGACTAAACACTCTAAAGCCTGAGACAAAATTAAGCTTGTTACACTAGTCAATTTACTGCTACAAGTTTGGGAACCAAAATGGAGGACTGAAAAGAGAATTCTTGACAACAGTTTAGTAAATCAACTATATTGTTCAAATCACGTGTGACATGAGTTAAGTAGTAACCCATTACAAGAAAAAGATGAGACATACATACAATTAATTTCAAGTCTATGAACAAGTGAGATTCTTAGCAACCCCCTTCTCTTTTTGTATTGATAAAAGGAATAATTTCCAAAACAGCTCAACAATCATCCCAAGGATGAAAATGATAATTTGCTTAAACAGCTTAACACAACAACAATGGCAACACCACAACTGCATTTACACGTTTCCAGAAGAATGCAAAAGAACTAGCAGTTACTGCAAAGGGACATGCACAGTTTTACAGCAGAGTGACAAAATTAGCTTATTGGTTTTCACGCATTTTAAATGTTAACATTCAAACAAAACTTAACATAGTCATATACACCATGATAAGTCAGCAACTACAGATTTGGTAACAATATAACTTATCATGGTTTCGGAGCAAAGTTAAATATGTATGACAACAACGAAGCAAAAAATCCACTTGAAGGCACCAGAAACAGTATTATACTGACCTCCTTCGATATGTTAGGCTTATTGATCTCATAATAGTCAAAAAAAATCTGCACTGTTGACTGATCCTCTAGGACTTGCTTCCATGAAGATGGGATCTGCAACAATGTTAAGTGAGCAATGCGATATTCGCACTAAACAACTTGATAATACATGTCATAGAAGAATAAAAAACCTGAATAGTGTTAAAATCATCTGAACTTTCATCAACCGTCGTTCCCATAAAGTCGAACGATAAACATTTCAGGGACAAAGCAAGCACCAGTTCTTGTAGTTTGCTGCTAGCTGCATTCTTAGAAATTGTTACTGCATATTAAGAACAAGCAACAACAGTAAGATAGTAATTGCACATAACAATGTCAAATATCACAATTATGATTGTATCTGATGGAGTATTACCGTCATTTTTCAGTTGGGTCATTGATGTCAGGGATACTTGGAACACTTGAAGAAGCAATTGATCTCTGAAGGAGCAAGCCACCCTACGATGCTGTGCTGATGGCAATCCAGGACTGGGCTGGATATTTTGCAATCAAAAAAATGTATAACACATGATTTTATTAGCTGTATGAACTGGCTGATTCAAAGAATAAGTAGGTGAAGACTTAAATCTACCCATTTATCAAGTCCACATCAGACCCGACACTAGAAATCAGCAGAAAAAGTACCTCGCTATAAAATTGCAACAATTAGCAATATAAGATTCAGCTAATAATCCTCTTTTTAACTCATTATACTAAACTAAATTCCAATATAATGACCTCAAGAGTTTCCTGAATTAAACCAGGAGCTGGACTATAAGGTAGACTTAATAGGATACAATCAAGTAATTTAACAACAAAAGGGGAAGAAAAAGCCAATACTATATCGATGTCAAAAGCTAAAACCAATACTATATCGAGGTCAAAAGCTAGGGACTTTCACATGTTATGAGAGTGCTGATAAATCACTTTAAGAAAGTTGCAAGATAATGGACATTTTTATTGTACATACACAACCGTTAGGAGATTTAGGATATGTTATTCAGCACCAACATATAAAAGCTCACAACTCTAGCAGTTGAAATATCACATGATATCTCCTTTGCTAGTTTCCCTTTCTTTTTTTTGATAACCGTGGTGTCCAGGCCAGCTTTCGTGCCCCTTGACTAATTCATGGGATACCCTTTTAAATCTCATCTACATGGTTTTAGCAGGAGTATGACATCAGTCAGTCAAAGTCATATTAAGAAATATACGCCCTATGAAAGACTAACCTGATTCATCTCTGACACAAGTTGATTCAATATCTTCAAACCAATTGCATAATGAGATGCTGTCTGAGGCACAGATATCACACATCACCCGAAAAAAACTATTAGAAATTTATCATCAAATTGGTAAATACACTAATGCAAGTCGTAGAAACTTTGGGAAAGAAGGAAAAGTAACAAGCTCTAAACTAAAATTAAAGAGAAAGAGAAGGCGACACAAACATCTATCAATCTTCAGACTACAGGCTATTAAGCTCACATTTTGCTCTCACCAAAATTTGGACATCCACAAAAAAATAAATTCTCAAACCCACTTAAACGATGAGAATAATAAACTGCCAAAAATGATGAACAAAGTCCAATAAACCAAAATAAATCAGTTTCTACATTCCACATCATATTACATTATATTCTGCGAGAGACCTCTTGAAAAGATTTTGATACTCATTAGATATCAGTCTTGTGAATTCGTCACTCACATCAATATCATCTTCTCCTTGTACTCTGCTACACAATTGCAATTTCGTTGTGGACTCTATCAGGGATTTCTTTGCAAACAACTACATAACTAAAACAAATTGCATACCCCAATCACATCCACGAGGTCAATGTGAAGTGTGGGATAAATCAGCAGATGCAAAAATATATTACTGCTTCAAGCCTTATACACCAAAAACAAGCAATAAATCTTGACTTAGAATCATCGTGGATACATCTAACGACAGAATGAGAAAAGCAAGCAATACACCCCACAAATATAGCTGCAGTCAGATGAGGATTGGCATTGACGTACTACTCCCTCTGTCTCATTTTATGTGTCTTGGCACTAAGTTCAAGAATGTAATGAAAACCTTTAATCTTTTGATCTTAAACTTATAAGGCGTGTAAAACATACCAAAAATTACCTTTTGAATCTTGTGATCTTAAACATATCATGTCATTCCTATAAGGAAGTGTCATTATGGGTAAATTGAGAATGCTGAAACTAAGAACTTACTAAATAGAGAAAGGTGGCATTCTTTTTTCTTTTTTTTTTTTTGATAACCGTGGTGTCCGGTGTCTGGTGCCGGCTTTGCGGACCCAACTATTATTCCACGAGGCCCTGAAGCACGACCGGGTAACACATCAGTGAGAATAGAACTCTCATGTGTTGAATTTTCTTGATTCTTTATGAAACTCTAAGAAAGTATTCCATTCCTATAATATTTCCAACTCCATGGATTCTATGATTTTCACCATGAAACTGCAAAAATATGAAAAGTATGATTTTCTTTGAAAACTGAGTTTGATGATTCCTCTTAAAGATTTTACTTCCCATATGACTCTTATAAATTTGAACCATGATTTCTGAAGATTTTCTCTGACAAGTATGAACACCATGGTTTTTCTCAAAGGTGAAGTTTTACTATTTATGATATGATTTTCATGATAAACAAGTATGAATTTCACGATACTATGACATGATTTATGCACCATGATTTGTTTCAGAGGATAAACCTTATGATATGATTTTCATGATAAACAAGTATGAATTTCACGATACTATGACATGATTTATGCACCATGATTTGTTTCAGAGGATAAACCTTATGATATGATTTACATGATCATGATTTATGAGTTTTCGATATAACTATGATTTACGAGCTTTTGAGTTAATAATGATTTTGAGTACATGTTATGTTTTGGGAGGATTATTATTAACCAAGGAGGTATGAGTTCACATAGAGAATACGTGAAACTACGTATACTAGTGTAGGTTAAGGATCGTATCATTGGTTCGAGCAACTCTATATGGTTGAGTAAAGGCTCACTATAGATCCACATGTCATAGTACGCCTAATGCCCTGGCAAGGTATAGATGGGAAAACGCGGGCAAATGCTATTTTAGCCTGGGAAAGAAAATATCACTGTGATCCAGCTCAAATATCAAGTATATTCTTTTTTGGCAAAAGTAAATCTGAATCAGTGAAAAAACACTGCTAGAAAACTCAAATCGGCCAGAAACAATGCAATGGTCATCGGAAAGTGCTCCAAAGTTGGTATAGTCTAAATGGATCGTCTCAAAATCAAGAGACTCGTTGATATTGAACAAGAAAGTTATCGAAAAAACTAGTCGGACAGGATCATGCACCAATGTGGTAGCTGGAACCCTAGATCTAGCCACGTATAAAGAATCGTGGTTGGGCTTTGGTCCTTGGAGGCTATTAGACCTTGAGGTGGCGTAATACTTGCACAACATTGACAAAAATTGAAACTACGCAAGTCATATTTGAGGAGTCACCGGAAAGATGCACGAAACTACACAAATTAGATATGAGAAAGTAGTCTATAAAGATACACGATGATGCACAAATCAGATATGAGAAAGTATTCACTCAAAAGATGCACGGTGCTACGCAAATCACTCAAAAGATGCACGCAAATCAAATATGAAAAAGTAGTCACCGAAAAGATGCACGGTGTTATACAAATCAAATATGAGAAAATGTCACCGAAAATACTGCACGATGCTATACAAATCAAATATGAGAAAATAATCACCGAAAATACTGCACAGTGCTACACATATTAGGTATGAGAAAATAGTCATAGGAAAAATGCATGTTGCTATGCAAATCAAATATCAAAAAGTAGTGACCAAAAAGATGCCCGATGCTACAAATCAGTGATGAGAAAGTGGTCACAGAAAAGATACACATAAAAATCGAATATGAGAAAGTAGACTTCGGAAAGATGACATGGTGCTTCATAAATTAAATATGAGAAAGTAATCACTGAAAAAGATGAACAGTGCTACACAAATCGCATGAGAAAGTTGTCACCCAAAAGATAGAATGGTGCTACACAAATTATATATGAGAAAGTAGTCACAGGGAAAGATGCACGATGCTAGGAAAGTTACCTTAATCAAAAAAAAGATACACAGTGCAACACAAATTGGATATGGGGTTGACACAAAACAGTCCTAGAAAGTCGCCAAAATTGAAGCAAAATGACCTAACTGGCGAAGTTTTCTTCTCCTGAACACAGGGTCCATGCATATATCATTGGCCTTACTTTTGTTAAAACATAACCATTGGCCAGACAGCGGCATATACAGGTCATAGCCGCCCACCAGCAATGGAACTTTTTTTTTGATTTTCTACCAAGATCGTAGAGGCTATGATACCATGTCAAAAATATTGGAGAATACTATTGAATTGTGTATCTATATCATTACATTGAGACCTTATTAGTATATTAGACTCCTTTTCCAACTAGGACACTACATCACAATCTTTTTTCAAATAAAATTCTATGTACTATTCTTGTTCGTAATCAATTCTATGCGGGATTGTATATACTATTTTTGTTTGCTATTCCTATTCTAACAAAAAAGATTTCTCAATATCCAGTTTAAATAACCACCTTGACTCACCACTGTTGAGCCTATAGTCTATGAGGAATGGATCAGTGAATTGGCTCCCTCTTGGCAAAAGCATCTAGCTTCTGGAGACAAGTTTCCCAATAATTATTTTGAGTCTTTCAGACAAGAACTTAGAAGCAACCTTGTACACATTACCGTTAAAGCTGATTCGCCTAAAATCCTTGAGTTATATAGCTCCCTTCTCTTAAGGAAACATAGCAATGGAAGAAGTGACCTCCTTTTTAATAATTTTCCAAAGCCTGCTAAAAGAACGCATAGTAAAGCCATAAAGACGAGCAACCTTGTCTACCACACACATTTTAATATTAGCATAGATTTCCTCCTCTTCAAACTCTCTTTCCAATCAATTCCTTTCAGCTAGATTTCCAAAACAAGTTGTTGGCCTCCATGGTTCATTCTCAGTATATGACTGTTGGTAGAAGCTCAAGATTTCACCCCTCCATGGTTCATTCTCAGTATATGACTGCTGGTAGAAGCTCAAGATTTCACTTTTAGTTTCCTCCCAACCTTCAATAACTTCATCCCCTATCTGTATCCTATCAATATAGTCGTTCCTTCTATGTGCATTAGCCATAAAGAGTAGAGAATGTAAAATCTTATGCGATTACTAGTGAATCTGAGAGATCAAGCCCTTGCTACAAAAGTATCCTCATATGAATATGTTAGACAAGAATTCAGACAAGGCAAAAATGAACTTGATACTCAAGAAAGTAGTGTATTCCTCTCCCAATATTCCTTGGATTCAGAATGCTTTATAAACAAATGAAGTAAACTATTTATACGTTACAATGATGAAGTCTTAGACAATAAGAAAATTCCATCGGAGACCTTAGGTACTACAGCCAATCATTTGTGCCATGTGGCAATGCCATTGGTAGTGTCGGTCAATAATAAGCTTGCAACATTCAACCCTATATAAGGCTCGTCCCACACCTAAACCTTCTAACACTTTTGTCCCCCTCGTCTTTTTATACGACGCATCTCTTATCCTTCCCTAGGTGTGCCTTTTCCGAAGGGATCAGTCTCCCGAGACTTCGAATACCTTTGGAATTCCGATGACACGTGTTGGAACTTATGGCGCCACGTAGCCTCAATACGTTTTCCGCAATACAAGCATCATCTAAATTGTTCTTGGATGCTTTCCAGAATTATAGAGAGAACACACACGGTGTTATACATTCACACGTTTCCATATTCTCCTATCCTGTAGTATAGTTATTCCCCAACTTGTACCACTTGCTAGCAAATCCGCCCAGCTAGTCCATTTGTTACCCTATAATGATCCTACTAGTTGTTGAGACCAATCTTAGATTTCGTCTCTTGAAGACAAACTACATTTGCTTTCCACTTCTTTATAGTGACCTGATGGTTCCCTTATTCTTTCCTAGCTTTAACCTCCAAACATTCCAGCTTACTAAGATAAAAATAAAAAGGAATGGGGACATAGGATCATCCTGCCTCAAATCCCCTAAGAAGGGAAGCAACCATTTGGGGTTTTGTTTATCAATATAGAGAATCTCATTGTGCTAATGCATTGCTCAATCCATCAGATCCATCTATTGCCAATCTTTTGCGGCATGTGAAATATAATATTCCAGTTCAAGCAATCATAACCTCTCTATACATATTGCTTACAGAAAACCTAGTTGCTGACTTCTTTGCCTGGACTCCACTCATTCAATAGTTATCATAATTTGTCTACCTCTGATAGAGGTCATCTATTGCCTATCCACTACCCCGTATATGGACTTTTTCAATATTTGTCGGTAGTTTGGCAATGATCTAATCAAAAACCCTTACAGGCTAATGGATCCAAGGCCATTTAACACCGCTCCAGCCTTCTAAGGAATTAAAACCACAAAGGTGGCATTTAGCCTCCGTTCTCATGAAAATTTTACATTGTTGCGACAAGGTCTAAGTTGATAATTCTCCAGCATAGACTAAAGAAGGCCATAGAGAAACAATCTGGACCTGGAGATTTATCACCTACACATTTTTAATGCACTTCAGAATCTCCTGTAATTCAAATGGTGCCATCAGGAGTGTGGTATCTTCTTCTTCAATCATGGGACAATTCCTCATGCCTACCTGTGGTCTCCGAGCCTTTCTCTCAATGTAGAGTTTCTCATAAAAAGACAATCTCTTTCTTCATCTCTTCTCGATAGGTTAGGATTTCTCCTATGATTGTCAACTTGTCAATAGTGTTAATTCATCTATGAGCATTTTTTGTTCTACAGAAAGAGTGTATATTCTCGTCCCTTGCTTGAGCCATATTGCTCTGAATCACTGTCTCCAAGCAGTCTCTTCATGTCTGGCTATATCTTCAAATTTCATATTAAGAACTAGTCTAGAGGCTATCTCTTCTTCCTCTCATTCCCTGTGTTCCTATAACTCCTCCAGTTTAGCTAGTTGGATTAAGACAGTTTGTTTCTGAAAACCCAAGTTTCCCTGAATTGTCGTACTCCATTTTCTCAGCGTTCACATAAAGCTTTTGATTTGGCCACCAATATGTAGTCGATCTTTCCATTTAGTTGAAGGAATCCGACGAAAGTTTGACTCTTTCATTGATGCAAGATTGAGATGGTTCAGTCATGTGAAGAGGTAATATGTGGATGCAGTGTTGTGAAAGACAATCACCTCGTTGCCAAAGGCAAGACAAGAGGCAACCCGAGCGATCCGTCATTGTCTTTTAGCTTTGTGGTGAAGCAATCATCAAAAGGTAACGCCATGGCAACAAAGGCGAGAGGCGAAAAAGGCATTGCCTTTTTATTTTCTCAAAAAGAAGGCGACTAATTTAGGATTTTAAAACTTAAAAGGTAATTTTAAGGTTTTCTTTCCAAATTTGCACAGTTACACTCTTAGACTTAGACTGCGATAGTCGGCTCAACTAGACTTTTCCAGCGACTAACCAGACTTTCTTGGCACCTCCAAAGTCCAACCAATACGTATTCCTTCTTTTCTTCTTCAGATTTCTTCTTCCCATGTTTCTTTTTCCTCCTCCTCCTCCTCCTACAGAATTCAAAGTTACTTCTACCTCTATTTTTCACACTATTTTGACATTTGTTCTGTTTTTTTTTTTCTCATTCAAGCTCAAGACTTTTAGTATCTACTATCTATTTTCAATTTTTGAATTGAAATATTTGCTAATATGTTATTGAGATTGACATTTTGATTATTTATATATACAATTAGATATTCAGATTTTTTTATATTAATTGGCACCACACTTCAAAAGGCGAGAACCTCACCGCTCGCCTCGCCATGTGGCGACGCAGACCCTTTCTGCCTTTCGCCGTCCAAAACACTGTGCAGATGAGCCTGTTGAGAGGTGTGAAAGGTTGGCTATAACTTAGGAAGGATGAGTTAAGTTAGACCACTTAGGTTTTTTCTTGTCCATTGAAGGCAATGGCGTCAACCATTCTTCCCCATTAGACTTGTAGGCTAAAAAAGAACTAGAGGTGGTGATTAGATAAGACATGGCATAACTTCAGCATACTAAGGACATGACCCTGGTTAGGAAGGTACGAGAATTAGGGTAGAAGGTTAATGAGTAGCAGAGTGTTTCACACCTCATGTGGTAGAGTCAGGGGGCTAGCCTCTCCTCCTATTTTTCCTTATTCGTAATCACATTTAGGAATCACATATTTTCTTTGTTCTTCATTGTTTATTACTATATGCTATTGTATTTGTTTTGTATCCTTTTTTTGTTGTCTTATTTCGTTATAATCGTGCTTCAAATTCTTCTTTTCTTTTGAGTCAAGGGTCCATAGAAAACCTCTCTATCAAATAAAGGTAAGGCTAAGGTTTGTATAACATCCTATCCTTCCCAAACCCCACTTGTGGGATTGCACCAGGTATGATGTCGTCATTGAAGCCTTATGTTTAGTCATCAGCTATCAAACTTGAAGTAGGGCTTTGTCGTCTGTAATTCTCCACATTGCAACTCAATGGTGAGTGATCAGAAGTCAATCTGAGCAAAGTAGACAGTTTGATGTTTTTGTAGCTAACATCCCATTCTTCAAAATAGAGAAAATTGTCTAATCTAGTAGTTGTTGTGTGTGTCTCTCCTTTTTTCCGAGTGCAATTTCAGATCCACCAGTTGTATATCCTCAATAAATTCAAAGTAGAGTGTCATTGCTTTGCTATCTTTTGCAATTTTTCTTTTTTGAAGGACACCTACCAGTGTTGAAGTCTTCACAGAGAACCCAAGAACCTGAAAAGGCCCTCTAGCTGCCCAAGTTCCCAACAGGTCTCTTCCCTCTCCTGCCAATCATTTGGAGTATAGACCCTATGAGATGTCAATTAAATTCTTGGTTTTTCCCGCAGGAACTAGTCACATACCCTTTTATCCCACATTTTGACAATACCTCCCTGGTCCCACTTTCCACCAATTGGATAATTAACCCCTCTATTCCCCCAAACTTCTTTGACTATGTCTGCAATATGCCCCTCCCCTTTCATTTCCCATAAGCACACGTATCAGCTTTTCATGTATCTAAGATGTTTTTGATGATACTCCTCCTGGTACTATTCAACCCCCTAACATTACAAGACAATATATTTGACTTCATTGATTTTTTATAGCCAAATATCCCCCATACTTCTGATACCATTACTCATGAGTGTCCAGCGTTGATCCCCTCAATTCATTCATCGCCTCCTTCTTCATGATTGCATGCTCCCTTGTTTCCCTTTTTTCCTGTTTGTTGTCAATCTTCATGAATAATTCTTTTGCCTTATCTTCACATCCTTTGAAGTCTATTCCAAATTATGTACTCAATCTGATGATGTGTTGTTGAATCCAGATAGGAGTACTCAAGCTTTGAGTATTTACATTCTGCTAGTAATTGAATTTCCAATGGCACCTGCAATAAAAGCTTAAATTTTCTTCGTGTTCCTTCAATTGCAACATCCCTGGTTCTCCAGTTCCTTCATATGTTACACCCTCTGTTGAGTTCCCCCGAGTTTGCTCAAATTGAATTATTTTTTCTCCCGTTTCCCTTCTAGTTTGCCCCAGTTTTCGAGCCTGTTGTGTACTTGTGTGTATATAGTTGTGCTATATATCATGTCTTCAAATTGAGCTTTATAGATTAAAAATTTGGACTGGTCCACTACTAATGGATCTGAAAGTACAAGGGCCACATGTCCCCCTCTCTTAATTCGGCCCACTGAGGCAGAACGCAGATGTTTTCCTTTCAATTCCTTGACCACGTGCCCAAATTTGTATTTTCCCATCTTTCAAGGTTCCCACATGGCCTTCCTTAATGTTCATTTGTTCTTTCACCAAAAAGGACTTGTGTCCTTTATTATCCACGAGCTCAAAGCCCTTTTCTTCTCTCTTCTCCTTTCTTTTCTCTTTCCCTCCTCTGCTTTCACGGTCATCAGTATTTCCAACCAGATCAGAATTGTGTGAACAAATCCCTCGTTGGTCACCTCTATCTCCCTCATACCTTCCCATCCCCTTTCACCCCTTGATGCAACCCTGGTAAGTGGTTCTTGAGACAAGTCTCCTCTTCCATCTGCTTGAACATTTTTTGGGTCTCCACTTCCATCTTCTTGAACATTTTTTTGTGACCACATGCTCATGGGAAGACATAATAATCTGATCCATAACAATCTCTTCTTACTTCTACTGATCAACAATCCATAGTTGGCTTCCACCAGTCAAAATCACCTTCTTCCACATCCATTCTGCTGACAAGACGTGTTGGCATTTTTAAAAGGTCCAACTTCATTTTGGGCTCTATTGGCTAGTTGTGTAAGTGGTGGACCTCAGAAGTGACCATGTGGCAAATTTTAATTAAAACGCTAGGCACATGTTGTGCCAGAGGTCTTTCAATGACAATAGCAAACCTCAATATTGCTTCCTCATAGTCTCTGGCAGTGTTGTGAAAGGCGATCACCTTGTCGCCAATGGTGAGAGGCGAGGCAAGGCGACCCTTTATATCCTTTTAGCTTTGTGGCGAGGCGATCTTCAAAAGAAGGTGTCATAGCGACAATGGCGACAAAGGCAAGAGGTGAGAAAAGCGTCGCCTTATGTATTTTTTTTTAAAAAAGCGATTAATTTAGGGTGTTTTAAAAGTTAAAAGGTAATTTTAGGGTTCTCTTTTCAAATTTGCACAGTTACACTCTTAGACTTAGACTGTGACACCAACCAAATGACCCGACTAGACTTCTCTAGCAACCAGCCAAATATTTTGGGAGAGTCCAATGTCCAACAAATATGCATTTCTTCTCTTCAAATTTCATCACCCTGTTTCTTTTTTATCCTTCCTCTTCAGACTTCAGAGTTACTTCTACCTCTATTTTTTTCCTCACTATTGACTTTGGTTTTTTTTCCTTATTTAGGTTCTACACTTTTGGTATTTATTATCTATTTTCAATTTTTGAATTGAAATATTTGCTAATATGTTATTGAGATTTTGATTATTTATGCAATTAAATATTTGATCTTTTGGTAATTGATGTTGTATTTCAAAAAGGCGAGCGCCTCGCCGCTCGCATCGCCTTGTGGCGAGGCAGACCCTTGTCGCCTTTTGCCATCCAAAACACTGGTCTTTGGCAACCTTTTTTCCTTTGCATGTCGATACGTTGCTGATGACCAAAAATGGTGTGGGCATCAAAATTTCCTATAGTGCAATGTGTTGGGAGAAAGGTGTAGCTTTCTCACTCATGCACAACTTCCAATGCAATTCTCTCCCTGACCTTCACACTCTCCTCCTTTGGTGGTCCTTCTGACCACCAAATTTCCTCTCCCCACACCCCAACACCCCACCTAAGTTGCTTGGACTCTTCACATTCGGTGTCGCACCCGTGTCGACATGACATGGGTATGGGTGTGGGTGTGGGTGTGGGATCC
Organism: Solanum virginianum; assembly: GCA_000787875.1. NCBI lineage: Eukaryota > Viridiplantae > Streptophyta > Magnoliopsida > Solanales > Solanaceae > Solanum > Solanum virginianum. The sequence goes on along the minus strand of DF358921.1, from coordinate 71,749 downwards.
ATCTCTGATTTGGTCAATCGATTTTGGATACTTTAACCAAAATCGATGGGTAAAGTTCAGACAATTTTAATAATTTTAGTAATCAATACAAAAACTAAGGTGGAATTGAAGAAAATGGAATATCTTTTTTGTAGAAACTTCTATGTCTCTCCTTTTCTTTTAATCTACTTCTAAGATTCTCCTCAAGTTCTCCACGTGATATCTCATAATTTAGGTTTTATAACTCTATTTTTAGATATTTAATTATTTTTAGATTGTGCGATAAGAAGATACCACCTAAACTTAAAGGTAAGTTTTATAAAATGGTGGTTAGACCGTCATTGCTATATGGGTGGAGTGCTGACCAGTCAAAAACTCATATATCCATAAGGTGCTGATTGCAGAGATGAGGATGTTGAGATGGATGTGTGGACATACCAGGGTGATAAGATTAAGAATGAGACCATTCGAGAGAAGTTAGGGGTGGCCTTCGTGCCAAACAAGATAAGGGAAGCACTGTGATGGTTTGGGCATGTGCAGAGAAGAAGTGTCGACGCTCCTGTTAGGAGGTGCAAGAGGTTGGACTTAGGGGTTACGCAGCAGAGTAGAGGTAGACCGAAAAAGTATTAGGGGAGGTGATTAGACAGGATATGACTCAACTTCATATCATCGAGGACGAGACCTTAGATAAAAAGGAGTGGAGGTCGCGTATTATGGTAGAAGATTAATAGGCTAGTAGGGGTAGGATGATGTTTGGCCCTGTGATATAGTAGGTTAGTAGGATTAGTCGTCTCTTTATATTGTCCGTCTTATATTTGTTACTTATATTGTATTTATATATTATCATTTGCTATCCACTTTAGTCCTTTTTTTCTTTTTCATATCCAGTATCTTCTGCTTTTGGGGCCTGATATTTTTGAGAGGAGGGTCTTTCAGAGACCGCCTCTCTATCTCTATGAGGTTGTGGTAAGGTTTGCATACATTTTACCCTCCCCAGACCCCACTTGTGGGATTCCAATGGGTATATTATTGTTGGTGTTTGAAGGATCCGCACCCGTATCGGTTACTCGCACCCAAGTCCAAGCAACTTAGGCACCCATATCCTCATCTTTCTTTTAGAAAACTCTGTTGTAAATGATGAGTAACACCATCTATTTCACAGTAGGGTTTAAATCCTTCAAAATAGAAAATTTACCAGGGATCTCAAGCAAATGATAAGAAAGGATGGAGAGGAGGAACATCCTTCATTAATAAGGCAATGGAGTGGATAGTGAAGACACTGAAGGAAACATCCAGGACACAGGGAAACATTGTCCGATGGTGGAAGAAAACAGAGTCTAGCAGAGATCTTTTGTGCTAGTAATTCAACAAATAAGTAGATCACATAAGCTTGATAAACGTAAGAGAAAAAAGGAGATATGTCATCATTATCCCAGAGTTGAATAACGTAAGAGAGAAAAGGAGATATGTCATCATTATCCCAGAGTGAACATTCAACTCTGGGTGGATAGGGATTGCAGATAAAGTAGAAAGGTTCATTAACTGCCACGGGATGAAGAACCTGGAGGAATATAGGCAAACAGACAGCAACATTCTTTATGCAGAAATTGTAAGGAGCTTATAATGGGAGGACTAAGAAGGTAAAGAAGTTAATAAAAGGGTTGCATTGAAAGATGGAGGAATCATTAGCATTGAAGACTTGATGCTAAACCAAAACGAGGTTCTTAAAAGGAGCCTGGTGGGTGAATTTAATGTTGCAACTACCTTAACTGAAGTGAGAAGATGGTCTAACAATCTTTGGAAGTAGGCTTGTGAACTTAATGACTACGCGTTGGGTAGAGGCCTATCTTTTTTAGTTTGTCTCCAACGCTACAGCAGAACAAGTAATCGAGGGGGATTGGAAGTGAATGAAAGTCCCTATCAAACTCTAACGATGATGCCCTAGGGCAGGAACTATAGAGGAGAAGAAGGGGCTAGTTGGGTCCAAATAATAGGTCTCCCTCTCCACCTGCAGGCCCAAAGGGTAGGCCTGAGCCACGTGTCTCATCAGATGCTGAGACAAGTGGGCTCATTCAAAATTAAATGAAGGCATCGGGTAGTGTCTAATTCAAAAGTTAAATTGGGCCCAGTATCAAGTCAAAGCCCAAGTCCCACAGTGTATACAATAGCTATAACCTAAGAGAAAACACGTGACCTCATTTAAAGAATTTAAAGCCATCAAAGACTTAGCAATTCAGTTCCTTGAAGCTATCGAGTCGTGCGAGATATCACCTGAGAAGAAGGAGAATAGAAGAAGTGGGGAAGAATCACCATCAGAAGAAATTTTGCATATGCAACAAAGCGAGACGATGCAGAATAGTAAAAATAAGTCACAAAACCTGAATCATCCTTAGAAGGATGGAACAAACCAACAAATACACGAAGCAGAACCAGCGACAATTCAGAACTCAACAAATTCTGAAATAATTGAAACAGAGACACCAAGCTGAGTAAACTTCCACATTCTGGTTTTGAGCAATGTTTAAAGAGTAGCTTTGAGGGTACTGAAAGTGAAACTTTGGCTCCCCTCATGAGAATTGATGAGAGGAAATTGGCACTTGACAATGAGATAAGCAAGGCAAACGCCACATCCAGGTGAAGAGGCATAGGCAAAAATGAGTTGAAAAATTTACCATCCAGTTTGAACAAGTAGAAGGGGGACGAAGCAGGGGGGAGAAGCAGCGGGAAGACTCTCAGCTTAACATTTAGATGAAGATCAAAATTTTATCATGGAATGAAAGAGGTCTTAACAGCTCAACTAATAAAGCTTTTGTTAGGACATGTCTACACAAATGGAAAGCAGATGTGATCTGCCTTCAGGAAAAGAGAATTAGAGGAAGTGGCATACCATTGTTGTTGTCTAGATGGATGGAATGTGGATGTATAGATGCCTAAAGGAACCAAAGGGAGTATACTAATTATGTGGGACAGCAGAGTGTGGAAGGGCTCAGAGGTATAGGACGACAACTTCTCTATCACTTGTAGATTTGAGTCATTTCATAATTCCTTTTGCTGATTTTTCACTGGAGTTTAAGCACCCCACACTAGAAATGAATAGCTTGTTGGGAACAAGTAGCAGCTATGAAGGCAATGTGTGGTGATCACTAGGTCACAGGGGATATTTTAATACAGTTCAGCATATGGTTGAGAGAAGGGGATGTAACAAACTCACAAACAAATATCTGAATCCTCCAGATGGATAGATGACCTAGATCTGCATGATCCAGTTCTGGTGTATGGGAGTTCCACTTGGTTCAGGGGAACCAATCACCAAAGCGTTGCTAGGTTGGATAGACTTTTGTGTATTCTATGGAATGGGAAAATTTCAAAAGCATCAGACAAAGAACTCTATCAAGGATAGCCTCAGATCACTGTCCTATATTTCTTGAATGTAGAGACTAGGAACAGAGATGGCCCTACTTCAAATTCGAAACTTCGCAGCTCAAAGTGGAGGGATTTAAGGATTGGTGTGGGATTGGTGGCGTAGTTTTGTTGTTGAAGGATACCCTGATTACAGATTAGGGGTCAAACTTAAAATGCTAAAGAAAAAGGTAAAACAATGGAATAAGAAGACCTTAAATAAACTAGACATAAGGAAAAACAATCTCCTAGAGGAACTATCTAAGGCTTGACAAAATTCAGGAGAATAGGCTTCTATCTGAGAATGAAGTGTTAATAAGGGCTACAATACTGGTGGAGTTAAGAGTTCCTGGCTAAACATGAAGAAGTTAACTAAAGGCAGAAATCTAGAGCCCTTTGGTTGAAGCAAGAAGATAAGATCACTAGATTCTTCCCAAGATGGCTACAGCCAACTAAACATATAATACTATTGACAAACTCATGGTGAGAGGTGAGGAGGTGCAGGAACCCAAAGAAATCAAAGAGGCAATGATAGAGTTCTATTCCAATTGTACTCAAAATCTGAACTGTGGAGGCCCTCCTTTGACCTGGAAGGATGTCCTACAATCTCTGTGGAAGAAAATGAGTGGCTCCAGACCCCATACACAGGAAGAAGTGGTACAGATCATCAAGCAGTGTCAAAAGGCCTGACTGTCAATTGGAATTTCTTCCTAAAAAACTCTATAGGACAGAGAATTTGGCAACAGGTGGATAAGCTGGATTAGAATCTGCATTTTAAGTGTGAAATTTTCTCTTATTAATAATTATAATGGGAATACTGAGGGTTTCTTCCAATCACATAGGGGTCTTAGACAAGAGGACCTTATGTCTCCATTCCTATTCCTAATTGCAACTGAGGGGCTGAATCATATGTTCAGAATAGCAAAACTAATGGCTGGATAAAAGTTTTAGTGCTCAAACATGCATGGCAAACGTGTTGGAAATCATCCATCACTTTTATGCAGATGATGCCCTAATATTTTGTGAAGCATAGGTGTTGCAGATAAGACATCTAAAGGAAATTCTAACAACTTTTGAAGGCATTTCAGGTCTACATGTCAACTGGCTGAAAGTATCCCTATTAACCACATTGACAACTTGCAATGCTTAGCACATAACTTGCAATGCTTAGGCCATTAGGTTCTAAAAACATAGAGCTGGAGATATGGAGTTAGGTGCTAGAAAGATGTGTAAAAAAACTATCAAAGTGGAAGAGTCAGTATCTATCTCTGGATGGCAGACTGACACTAAAGCAGTACTTGATGGTCTTCCTACCTACAAGATGAGTTTGTTTCCAATTCCTAAAAGCATAGGAAAGAGAATCAATAGACTGAGAAGATCCTTCCTGTGGCAAGGGAATAAAGAGAAGGCTACAATTTGGTGAAATGAGAAATTCTTACCCTTAGCTGAGAACAAGGGGGTCTTGGACTAAAGAATCTCAGCAAGCAACACAACTGTCTCCTACAAAAGTGGTTATGGAGATCTTGCACAAAAGATGGGCCCTATGGAGAAGGTACACAGCATGAAAGTATGGCTCACTTAGTTATTGGACAACTGAAGAAGTCATGGGCACACTTGGTTGTAGTGTCTGGAAAAAAATTAGGAGACTTTGGCCTTACTTTAATAACAACATCTCCATTTGTGTTGCTACTGGTCAGAATACTGCATCCTGGAATGATTTTCGTAGGGGAGGGCAGCTACCTCTCTCTATTACTTCTTCAGCCTACCTCTACCTCTTCTAAAACGATCAATAGCCAACCTCTCACACAATTGTATTGGGGCATCCATGCATCTCTTTCAGCCTCGCTTCCAGCATCTGGTCCTTTCCACCTAGGCCACTCCACCTTGACCTAAATATCATCATTTCTAATCCTACCTCTCCTAGTAAACCCACACATTCCCAGAGAATCAACATTTACGCAACTTTCATCTTCTGGACAAGAGAGTTCTTGACTGGCCAACACTTCACTCCATATAACATGGATGGTCTAACCACCACGGTACATAACATGCCTTTACGTTTTGCTAGCACCTTCTTATCACATAAGACTCAGGGTGCGAGCCTCCATTTCATCCACCCTACACCAATATCGTCGATCTAGCATCAGACAAAGAACTCTATCAAGGATAGCCTCAGATAGTTTTCCTCTAGGCTCCCGAGCACAATATGTTCGTGTTTCTCCATTTCAAAGAACACCACGTGTAGATCTTTATTCCTCTATCTATAAATTTCTGTCAATCTCATTTGGAATTTAATTAAGCATAACATAGTTCACCAAATTTGTAACACACATAAATACTATGCTTGAGGGAATAATCAAAGTCATTCCATCAATTCTCAGCCTTTTATACCTTTTCTCTTTGTAAGTAATTGTTAAGGCTTCCAGTCATTTCTGTTGACTGAAATTGAGTTTCTTTTGACTTCACTGTTGAATCTTAGTTTATCTAGCTCGTCCTTCATGTGACTAACCCTTTTGCTTTGGTCTTTTCAGCATATATGGATTCTTTTGTTGTCATGTTCCAACTATACTACTCGGATACTCCAAATGTCGTCACAACTGTGTTGGATCCTCCAAAAATGCACTATTTTTCTTTTGGAGGATTTGGGCAGCATACTTTCCAGCCAATATTTGAGAATATATCAGACACAAAGCCCAAGCAACTTACGATTTTCAACCCACCTGACTAACCAATAATCTCAAATGATGGAATGATTCAGATGAAACGATTCAGCAGGTTATATTAGCTATGAATATTGAATATAGCAAGAGAAAAACCAAGAACAAAGAAAAGACTCAACTCAACCATGAGGACCAGTCTCAATTAACACCATGCCAATTATGCGAAATGATATTTCAGAAATTTCCAACAAAAAAAGAGGCGTGGCAGAAAATTTATGTAGTATAGACATAGTTACTAGCAATTTCAAAGAGAATAAGAGAGTCTATATGAAGATAAAATACATTCTATTATATGAAGATAAAATACATTCTACTACGGAATTGTGAAGGCATGAATTTTCACACACCAGTTACAAGCAATAAAGCTTTAAATGAACCTCAACCAATAATATGGCGCAATTCCCATCCTTATCATGTACACTAGAGGTAAAAGATCTCAAACATCAGTACCTGATTCAGAAATCTTGTGGATTCTTTGACCACCTCTCTAAAAATGTTGTCCTCAAACCACCCATACTTCGTTACTCGGCAAAACAGTTGAATTACAGATGCAGTTACAAAAGGCTCCAGGTCAATTCCTCTTGTTGCCAGGTAATTTATGAGATAGTTGCCTTCATAAAAGGAGCAGATTAGACAAAACATAGTAGTAATGTATGAATGAGAGATATATAATAAGTATTTTACAACCACAGAAACATCAAAAGCATAAAATTAACATGACTATGTTAAATGCCATAATGTGAAGTAGAAGATACCCAAGATCTTCCAATACAATGGTTCGACGCAGTAATCCCTTTTCCAACGTTACTAGTTTTTTGGCAGGCAGACCCTTTACAAGTCCAAAGGCAGCAATATTCAAGCAGAAGAATACAGATTCGCGAGCATAAAAGTAAGAATAAGTGACAGCCTAAACTTTCGCCTTCATCGTTATTAGGATAGCAAATATGATGAAAAAATACCTATACGCTTACCTTCATATATTCTAACTTAATGAGAAATTAGGATGGCATTCCAAAGCAGCTTGAAAGTAAGTTGCAAATAATATAGAGACCAGGGAAAAATAAAAAGATTGTAAGGAGATGACTTGAGAGGGAGTGAAGTGAGAAGAAACAATTATAGAAACATAGGCAAAAGTTTCTGCAGTCGAACATTACGAATATCAAGCCGGGTCTGCAAAGATAGGCGCTGTTCCGTCACTTGCTTCAACAAGCTTGAACTAGCCAGCATCAATGCATAAGGAGTTGATGCGTTGTCCAAAATGTACTGACATTGTGCAATATAGCTGCTATTAACTGAGAAGCATTTCAGTGTATTCTCTGCATGAGCTCGCTCAGCAGAATCCTGTGAATTGTAAAGCCTCTCACACAATGCTTCAAGGTGTGCCAAGCTCTCCATTGATGAAGCAGTAAGAGAATTTCTCAGAGCTCAGTCAATCAAACAACACAAGTTAAAGATGCCAAATTCTTTCTAAAATAACCAATGAGCAGTTACAATTTCTAAATTCAAGAGGTAAAGAAGAGATATGGAAGGCCTCAATCCATTTCAGGTCATCATACTTGTTTAAATTGCACAGATCAAGTAAATATAACAAAGTTATAGATTACAGGAACTTCGTATTTTGACTTTTTTACATTACAACTATCACTACATATAAGGATGATTCAGAATAGTGCCCATTGAACTGCTATGCAAACCGAAACAAATTCAGCTGTGCTCTTGTAGATAACCAAAAGTGTTGCTCCTGAATTAAGAAAATAGAGAATAAAAGAAATATTAGCTATTGAAAACAAAAAGACTTTTGAGTTAGAGAGAAGAACCTGATTTAGCTTTGAAAGTATACTTTGAACCCAAAAAAGAACACTAAATTAAAACATAATTGATAAAATATAGTTATATAATTACACAAGTGCAGGCATTTGTTGGATTCTCCTGCAGTAAGGGGAGCAAAAGATTTGTTATCAGAAGTTCATTTACTAGCCCCCTCTATTGAGTTGAGAGTCGTCAGAAATATAGGAGAAGAATATTATTGAATTGTGTGTCTCTACATTATTACATTGAGACCATATTTATAAACACTACATTAGACTCCTTTTCCAACTAGGATACTACAATATAATCCTGATAGCCTTTTATATCGATTGTGTGTCTCTACACTATTACATTGAGACCATATTTCTAGACACTACGTTAGACTCCTTTTCCAACTAGGATACTACAATACAATCCGGATAGCCTTTTATGTTGATTGTGTGTCTCTACATTATTACATATTTATAGACACTACATTAGACTCCTTTTCCAACTAGGATACTACAATACAATCCTTTTCTAAGTAGGATTCTATATATTATTCCTGTTCCTATTCTAAGTAGGATTGTATATATTATTCTTGTTCTTATTCTTATTCTAACAAGAGTTTCACAATTAAGATTCACAAACTCTTTTATGTAGTAAACAATTGAAGGAATAAGGAACTAATTCTCATCCTGTATGGCAAAAGTTTTGAAGTATGTTTCAGTTGTTGTATATTTGAATACACATATAATTTACAAGCAAGCTGCATAATTGGTGTCCTATCATCATGTTTTTAACTAAAGGGGCTAAGGTTATTCAGCTATGGTCTATTTCGAGACTAGCAATGAGGTTTTTGCTTTTCCCTTTTATTTCTTGGTTAGGCCAAACCTAGTGATGTGTTAAGTTACTAAATGTTTTGATATGTACAGCTTGCTAGTCTCGAGGTCAAGAACTAAATAGATTCCTCTTTCCTTTTTTTAAATTTAAATGTTGCCGAACCCTTGAATTTTGACATAGGTTTCCTTGACTTATCTTTCTTCATCTACTCTATAGGGTATGAAACCGAAGTTCATTTGAGAAGTTTCACTATTAAAAATAAACTACCAAAAGAAAGCAAAAGGCGGGCACTAAAGAGATGTTGTAATTAACTGTATGGATATTCCCATTTCCCGGCAGTCTTTTGTAACTTTAGGTTTTGGTACCTTCTTGGTATTTAGTCAATAACCTTTACCTTATGAAAAGGAAAAAAATTGAGCCAAGTTGGGCGGGTCATGACCCAACCCATTTCAACCCAAGTAACTTTTGGGTCAATCTTAGCTCAACTCATTTATTAACTCAGCCTAAACTAACCGCCCATTTGACACCCCGAATTAAAAGTATAGCGGATCACAGCTTTATCTCACATTACAACTTTATCTCACATTAAGACAATTGATCGATTGATTTCATTGGTTAGTAAGTACATCATCGCAACTTTGAATCATGCTCCCATCTCTAAATATACCTGTTTCTACTTCATGCAAGCTCTTCCCTCGTCTTCTATGTACGGTTGGCTGGCTCTTCTTGATCTTGAGGTTCACAGAATAGGATTGAAAATTAGCTAGTAAAAATCAGTGAAAGCACACACTACATGGCAGATTAGAAGACCTACAATCTCAAATTATGTATCCTCCTACTTTCTAGTGAGGAAGTTACTAAATGGCAGATTAGAAGACCTAGAAATATACATGTTTTACAATGACTAGTATTTCACACCCTGTAGCCTTATCTGTATCTTTTTCTTATATTTAGTGATACGGAATTACTCAAGGGCAAGTTGTTAAGATACATCTTGTAGCCTTATCCTTGTTCTTCTTCTGTTTCCCCTTTTATTTTCGGATAAATGCCCACAAGATGGATCAGTAATGTACAGTAGCAGGTTGAATACAAACATCACAACTTTTGATTCACATATCAAGGATATAAACTCTAATAAGAACCACAACAAGTAAAAAAGAAACATCAGA
>DF358921.1:28628-44920 GCA_000787875.1 Solanum virginianum | reverse complement strand
ATAGCGAGGTGGTACAATGAGGTATGTAAGGCTACTCGATTTCGTATTACTCGGCATGAAATCTTGATTCTTCCTTGGCACATAAAGGTACTTAACAACTCTGACGCAACTATTAACCGTGTCTCCTCTCTTTCACATGTTCATATGCTCCCATACATAGTCACCTTCAAATCTGCATACATACTTGGATACCAAGATACATGGGTTATTGTTGCTAAATAAAGTTCACGAGTTGTTTCATCTCATACGTATTTCATTATTTATGTAATGTACTCTTTTCATTATTGTATTATCTTGTATTATTATTTACATGTCACATGCTACACCTATAGTCCTATAGCTCCAATATTATGACCACCAAAAGAATTATCTCAAAAGTAATTGAAAGACAAAGTAAAGTATATTGCTTATTGAAGGGTGGTAACCCGAGGGATGGAAGAATCACCTAGCAAGAGTCGATCCCATTATGGGGGTAGCCTTAGGGGTGAAAGGAAAAGCCTAGCAGGGGCCAATCCTGATATAGATTTACTACTGATCAGCTGGTCATTTGTATTACATATTGTGCACAGATTATGCAGTGAAGGTAAAGTAATAAAAAGAACATAACAACATGATCCCCCAGTATAACTAAAGGTGGTCTCTTATCCTACACCAATACATAGTTTCATTTGAGTTGTTATTTTATATAAAGTATTTCCTGCCTTACATATTTAGTACATTATTTCATACTGACATTCCTTACGGGGGACCTGCATTTCATGTTGTAGGTACAGGTGCTAGTAGCTCTCCCCAATAAGAGTACAGGATATCCAGTTGCTGTTATAAAGCTCCAGGTTGCTTCGAAACTTTATGCGTCTAGAGCTTATATTTTTGTATTGTATAGTTAGTCGAGGCGTGGCCTGTCCCGACCCTTATCAAATACTTTTCCTTATCTAGAGGCTTTGTAGACTATGTAAATTAAAGTGTGGTCATGTCTCGTACCTTAGACAACGTGGACCTAATGGCCTAGTTATATGCATTTCCTTTTGGCTTGTTATTATTGTTTACTTTCTTAAACACACGTTGAATGTAGAAATCCCTTATAATAAGTATAGAAAGCATAAGGATACAGGTTGGTTCTCCCAAACCTAATCATCAATGGGTGCCAGTCTGCCTTAATGGGACTTTGGGCATGACAAAAGCCCACACTTTAGCATCATAAATGGATAATATTTATAGCCCAAGAAGAATAGGAAAAGAGCCCAAGTACATCACATCTTACTTAATGATTTGGGCCCAAACTAAGTAAGGAGAAAGGGGAAAAATGGGCTGCCAAGGCCCATCAGTTTACAACACAATAAGGCCCAAGTGAAAAGGGAAAAATAGTAAATTACTAACTTGATAAAATAATGCCTAAAATGTAAAAGAAAGTCGGCCAAAGTAATCCTTTAAAAGGGGTTACAAGTAGCACCTTTAAGTCATTCTCAGGCTTGGAAAAAAAATCAGCTTTCACAAGTTTACTCTCTACTCTTTCTTAGCTTTGCAAAACAGCCACAAGGAAACTTTTAGGTTTCTTGGGGAAGCCCTACACCTTGTGGGTAAGGGTAAGTTAGAATACTTATGTTTTTGATATGGTTTTCTCATGAAAAACAAGAGACTATATTGGTTAGGTATATGCTGGAACTTTTGGACAGCATGTGTTACAAGGGTTTTTGTATACTTTTCTTATTTATTTGGGAGCTTTTCTCCTCTTGGTTGGCTCGATTATGAAAGAAGGTTGCTTTTTTTAATTTGTTTCAGTTCTGTAATGATGTATAAAAGTCAGTGCACTGTTTGGTTATATGTAAACAATCGAGGTTTAACGTCTTATCTTAAGTGTGTTGTAGAAATTATGGGCTGATTGATTGAGGACTATTGTCTCACGCTCTTCACTTATTTTGAGGACTATTTTTGAAATATTTTAGGACTATTTTTATGTATAAATATTGTGGGAACAATTTGGTTGAAGTTGGAACAGGTTTGGAATTGTTGACATCGAAATGTAGCGAGACGACGTAATGTTATGCCGCCTACTTGTATGTTGTGTAGAATTGTTATGTATTGTTCTTTGTGGCTGTTGTAAGACTGTTATGGCACTAAAATAGGGTCCACATGATATGTATATGAGAATGTGTATTATAAAATACTATTAGAGGCGGAAAGGTTAAAATAATACGCTCGGGTTTATAATTATACACTTGTTGCCCGTGTGTTATTTTTTTTTATGAGATTGGGCTGCCAAGTTGTATCTATTGGCTGCTAATGCTAGTTTTATTACCTACCATATTGTAGATGAATATTTAGAGGAAGGGAAGGTTATCTCGAGGTAATAGCAAGGTCGTACAACGAGGTATATAAGGCTACTCGATTTCGTATTACTTGGTATGAAATCTAGATTCTTCCTTGACACATAAAGATACTTACCAACTCTGACATAACTATTAACTATGTCTCCACTATTTCACATGTTCATATGCTCCCATACATAGTCACCTTCAAATCTACATACATACGTGGATACCAAGTGACATAGGTTCTTGTTGCTAAATAAAGTTCACGAGTTGTTTCATCTCATACCCATTTCATTATTTGTGTAACGTACTCTTTTCATTATCATATTGTCTTGTATGATTATTTATATATCACATGCTACATCTATAGTTCTATAGCTCCATTATTATGACCACCAAAAGAATCATCTCAAAGGTAATTGAAAGATAAAGTAAAGTATATTGTTTATTGATGGGTGGTAATCCAAGGGGTGGAAGAATAACCTAGCCAGGGTCGATCCTATCACGGGTGGTAGCCCAAGGGGTTAAAGGAAAAACCTAGTAGGGCTAATCCCATTATAGGTTTACCACTGATTAGCTGGTCATTTATATACATGCTATGTATAGATTATACAGTTAAGGTAAAGTAATAAAAAGAACATAAAGTACATGATCCCATATTATACTAAAGGTGGTCTCTTATCCTTACACCAGTGCATAGTTTCATTTGAGTTGTTACTTCATATATAATATTTCCTGCCTTACATATTTAGTACATTATCTCGTACTGATGTCCCTTGCGGGGGACCTGCATTTCATGCTGTAGGTACAGATGCTAGTAGTTCTCCCCAGTAGGAGTATAAGATATCCTGCTGTTGTTACCAAACTCCAGTTTGCTTCGGAGCTTTGTATGTCTAGAACTTATATTTTTGTATTGTATAGTTAGTCGAGGTAGGGCCTATCCCGACCCTTATCAGATACTTTTCCTTATCTAGAGGCTTTATAGACTGTGTAAATTAAAGTGTGGTCATGTCTCGTACCTTAGATAACGTGGCCCCAATGGCCTAGTCATATGCATTTCCTTTTGGATTGTTATTATTGTTACTTTCTTAAATGCACGTTGAATGTAGAAATCCCTTATAATATGTATAGAAAGCGCATGGATACAGGTTGATTTTCCCGAGCCTTATCGGCAATGGGTGCTAGTCTACCTTAATGGAACTTGGGCATGACAAAACCTTTAACATACCAGTAATAACATCGGGCACCTTATCCACTTGTTGTCTTCCATGGGGAGCATAAATCGATTTTGTGGTGGAGTACCCCCTTGTTGGCCTCCCTTTTCCCTTTGACCCACATCAGCACCTTGGCCTTAAGGACGCCCATCCTTTCTCTTGTTTTGAGCATAGGGGCAATCAACAATCTTGTGGCCTACTTTTCAACACCCATAGCAAGCATTAGAATCCCTCAAGCATGGGCCACCATGATTTCTTCCACACTTTTGGCACCTTGGGAGAGTCATTCCATCATTTCCACCTTGAAACCTTGGGCTAGGCACCCCATTATTAGCAAGCCTTTTGTTTGGAGCATTAGAGGACCCTTGACCTTGAAATTTGTGACCTTGTTGGAAATGACCATCCTTAGTACCTTGAAAGCTACCATCAAGCCGAGCCCTCTTAGATTCTCCACTCCTCTTCTTCCTAAGCTTCTCCCCTTCAAGTTTTTTAGCGTAGGTCATGAGTTGAGACAAGTTCATATCACTCACAAGCATAGATATATGACATTCTTTATTTACCATGTCAAATGCCCTCGACACAAATTTGTTCATTCTTGCCCTAGAATTGGCAACCAAGTGAGGAGCATACTTTGAGGGCTTGTTGAATTTGAGGGAATACTCTCTCACACTTATTGAGCCTTGTTTGAGATTTATGAATTCCATCATCTTTGCCTCTCTCAATTCAATATGAAAGAATCGATTGAGAAAGGCAACCTTGAATTCCTCCCCTGGGATGGAATCATTATTCCCTATCTCAAGCTACTATTGAGTGAACAAAATTTGTGTAACACTCTTGAGTTGATAGGCCACAAGTTCTGTCTTATCCTCCGAAGTCACCCCCATAATAGCAAGCACCTTATATATCTCATCAATGAACTCTTGGGGATCTTCCTCTGTTTTGTAACCATGAAACTCTGGAGGGTTCATCTTTGTAAAGGCCCTCACTCTTGAGGCTAGAGTAGGAGCATAAGTAGCTTAGGCCCCTTAGTTCAATTGGTTGGTCATGGGATGTGCTAACATGGTAATGGCATTTCAGAATATGACATGTGCAGCTCCTTCTTCTTGGGGAGCCGGATGAGCCAGTAACTCTTTGGGTGTGCGAGCCCTCTGTGGTCTTCCTCTTGGTTGCAACATGATCTAAAAGAGAAAAAGACCACCTGTTAAGGGAGGAAACCTTATCTTTAAACCTAAAGCACGGTATAGATCATGAAAAAGTGAACCATTTCCTAAAATGCCTCATAGCCTCCTATTCATAGTTGTGGCGTGCTTCACAACCATGAACAAGACTCTACTTGACGCGGTGTGTTGGATTTTTGAGGACCATTAACAACCTAGTGCTCCGATATAAAGATTTTCATGACCTAAACCTAGGGCCTAGATGTGACACGACGAATGGGGAACCCGAAGGGACCCCCAACAAGCCTCTTAGCATATCATTTACACATCCTTGGTTGCGGAAGCAAAAATAAGGCCACAAGCAAGTAACAGTAGAGTCTAAGGGATGCGGGACTTGGGACTTCCATCTCATCATCAACATCAAGAGCATAGAGGGAAATAAGGGACTAAGGGGAGTCTTTCATAATAGCATAGATATGAAAGGAGTTAAGATCAATACATGATATCCATATCCAACAACACCTCTACTTTAGATAGAGCGGGGGCTAAGACATCTCCCGAGTACACCCTCAGAGATAAGTATCCCAAAAATATTAGACAAGTCATAGCAAAAGCATGAAAGTAAGATAGATATTGTCCCTAGAATGGAGGATCACCCAAAGCTAACTTCAAACGATTCGGCTAGCCACGTGAAGGAAGAGGATCGATAGGAGCTCCGATCCCTACAAGGTGAGATCATATAGGCAAAAAGTATGTGTTAGTACTTAGAATGTACTAAGTATACGGGGTGCAGTGCTACAATGACATAAGCCATAATATTTAAAATGCATAATCATAATTAATAGATATAAGCTCAATATGTCATATATGATCAATGTTTGAGTTAAAACATGTATGTAGATAGTCAACTTGTATAACACAACATACATATGTGGGAGGAGACCTTAACCGACATATAAGACCAAGCGAGCTAAGATAATCAACTTGCATAACATAACATACATATGTGGGAGGAGACCTTAACCGACATATAAGACCAAGCGAGCTACTACTTGGAATCCCGATGCATGTCTCCCCACTAGAGAAGGAGTGGTCTACTTGCCAAGGTAAACCATACTTGACCCAAGATTGTGGGTAACTTATCCTAGATGGATCCACTAGTAAGCCCATTTAAGGAAATAATATAAACCTATGGAGGCACATAGTTAAGAGACCAAGACTTTATATAAGGACCCCTTGAGTCAAGCCCCTACCTTAAGCCTTAATCGGTGCTAAGTCTAATACCACAGAATACTTGAAATACTCATAAGTTTAATCATAACATGAATAACTTGTAAATACATGATGACATGGCATGAGTAGCTCATTCAAATACTTGACTCCTACATGGGCATATACCTTATACTAGAGGGTAAAAACAATGCATAGACTTGACCCTTTCTTATTGGTATTGCATTTCACATGAGGGTAGAGACTGTAACATACTTGACCCCTACTAGTGAGCTTTAGTTTGTACATAAGGATAAATAGATATCATGCATGCCCCCTCATATAGACATTATTCACTCACAAGAGGATAGGAATATAGAATAAGTGCTCAACATATTTCTTGCAAATCATAGAATCTTTGCATGAGTTTAACATGCTTGGGACTCCATAATTACCATAAAAACACTTGTCTTGCAAATCATGCAATAGCCTTTCTTCAACATAAGATTCATCGTCATACAAATTTAGTCAACATAGTGGGTATATGTACATATGTTTTAAATCATGCAATTCAAGAGTGCAAAACATGAAAGAGTAAAATCAATTGATTTTTAAAGTTAATCAATCAACCCACCAACATTGTAGTAAAACCCTCATATTGGGAATCATGAAAACCATTCAAAAATCCATAATCTTTCCAAGTCTTTCAAGATATCATAGTAATAATCTCATTTCTTTATAGAAACTCATGCATCAATAGTCCAATCTTCAACAAATTATCAATATATTTCATGCATAGGAATAATAATAGAAAATACTCATAAGAAATCCAATCTTAAAACCATAAAATTTCATAAAAAGAGAGGGTTAGGCTACATGGGTGAAAGAACCCATGTATAAAGACCCACATTCCTAAATTTTGGAATTTCTTGAGAAAGATTTGAAGAAGACTTGAGGCTTAAATTGCGTCCTTGAAATCCAAATCACTTCTTGAGGTTCTTAAATTTTATGGGGTATTGGATGATGTTTTGGAGAGGATTTGAGAGGGTTTTTGAGAGTTTTAGAGTTGAAAAATGGCTAAGGAAGGGGGGTTTCCCATTTAAATGGGCATTGGGTTATTACCCAAATACCCTTGGATGAAGCTCGAAAATGAAGGAAAAAAGTGCACTGGTCCGTGCCCTAGGTGCGACACGGACCAAATGTTTAGGGCCATTTACACTGGTTCGCGCCCAAGCCGCGCTGTGGCTGGGTCACGGCCCCTCACTATTTTTGGTCCCCGTTGTTTTTGCTACGGGTCATCTAAAAATCGAAGGCCACACTTTTCCTATATAATTTTTCCCTCTAAACAAAATTTTCAAAATCATGCACAGATTTTGGAGATATTCAAGAATTACACCATAGGGAATTTCCTTAGCACATGAGAGGTGTTACAACTATACATTGAGATGCTTATATTTTGCACCACTTTGTAAAAATTACATACTCATGTAATAATAACAGTAGCAGTGATATTGTGTTATTTTTGTATATAATTGGTGCGAACATATACTATTTTTTTAAAAAATAAGTATTCCCATGTGGGTTTTTTATTATCAAAAAATAGATAAATTAAAGTTCATGTACAAAGATGGCCCAACCCGGCAACCTATATCTAATCCTATCTGGTAACCCTTCTAGCACTTTCCTAATTTCATCCCCTCCAAGCCTTCTACTACTTCGTCTCTTTGAAATCCACTGAGCACAACCAGTCCTCACTTTAATCGCAGTATCTCATGTTAGTCCTCGCTCACCTTGTTCCTTAGATGGTTCCAAAGTCTCACTTTCTTCTCTTTTTTTTTGCAAAAATGTTTGTTGTAGTAGAGATCTCTAAAGGTTTTGGTCTTGTGCGGTGATGGGGTAACTGGAGGTACGCCTTTTCTTCTTTCCCTCCTTATGATTGTTACACTCGATATCTTCTTCTTATTTAAGTTTTTGTCAGATAAGTAGTCCAAGAAGATCCTTCTATCTTTTAGAATTAAGATCCACCATGTATTGCACTATATCAGCCTCAACCGATTGCTAGGGACCCCTTTAGTTGAAGACACCTTATATAAGCTACACTTCTGCAAATTCTCCAGTATCCTCATGTACTTATCTATCTTGCAGGTCTCTCAGACAAGATATGCCTTACTTACAAGATGGAAGATCCATTGATATGGTCTTTAACCCATTAGGAGTACCTTCATGAATGAATGTCAGACAAATATTTGAATGTTCACTAGGGTTAGCAGGGAGTCTGCTAAACAGACATTATCGAATAGCACCTTTTGATGAGAGATATGAATAAGATGCTTCGAGAAAACTAGTATTTTCTGAATTATATAAAGCCAGTAAGCAAACAACGAATCCATGGGTATTTGAACCTGAATATCCAGGAAAAAGCAGAATATTTGATGGAAGGATAAGGAATCCTTTTGAACAACTTGACAACTAGTATTATTCTCCATGATAGTTGATCTTTTTAGTTCTTATTCTGAAAGTAGAGATTTATGCTTTGTCTATATTTAGAATCTTTCTGCATATTATAGGCAGTTGCTTGAATGTGTGACACTATGTGCTATCTTTTTGATCTATAGCTTTCTTTGGTAAATCATCTGCCAATTGGTTGCCTTCACAAAAGATATGTTTAATATCAACATTACATCCATCAATAAACTTCTGTATCTAAACTCCATGGAATTCTCTAGGTCCTTTTAATAATTTTGAGGACCCCTAGAGAATCCCACTTTATTAAATAGTTTTTGAGATTATTGCTTTTGTAGAATCTGATGGCTATTAGAAGGGCAATGACCTTAGCCTCAACATTCTGCTTCCACCCTATCATTTTGGCCTCAGCATATACCGGGTCCTCAAATGTGTTTCTTATGCAAAAAGCATAAGAACTTGGACCTGGAGTCCCTCTACTTACCCCATCTGTATTGCATTTGAGCATTCTCTCCTCGAGAAACACCATTTTACAGGATAGAAGAACAACTTAGGTTTATAGTGTTATAGCGTATCCACCATAGCTCCCCATTCTCTAGGAATCTGCAAGCTTGGAAACCTATGCACACAGAACTAATGAAGTGTTTTGTGACAATGGTGAATTAATCCTTCAAGTATCACCATTCTAATATATCTACTAGCATTTCTCCTCTTCCAGGGCTCCTACGTGAGTACCATAGGGAATGCTTTGTATATGATTTGAGCTTGCCAGAACTTAGCCCCCTCCACCATTTCAATATGAGCTACTCTAGATGTGTACCCTTGATTTGCAGACCTGCACTATTAGCAAAATGTTTCCATAGATGTTAAGCTATGGGAGCTGTTAGAAATAAGTATGACATGGTCTCTTGCTTGTGTCTCTCACAACAATAGCATCTTGAGGCAAGA
Source organism: Solanum virginianum (assembly GCA_000787875.1). NCBI lineage: Eukaryota > Viridiplantae > Streptophyta > Magnoliopsida > Solanales > Solanaceae > Solanum > Solanum virginianum. The sequence goes on along the minus strand of DF358921.1, from coordinate 35,620 downwards.
TTTATTTTCATCCTTTTTCGTCTTCAGTAGCCACTCTTCTCTTCCAAACTCTCCACTAACAGAAGTAAATCTTGAAAGGTAATTTTTAAACCAAATATTGTTCAACCAGCTCATTTCTTCCTTTTTTTCTCCTCAAATACTTGAAGGCTGATTTAGTGGAAAAAGTTCCACTAGAATTAGCACCACTATGCTTTATCCTCTGCTTCCCCACATAAAACATGACTTATTTCTTTAGTATAGAGCTCCCAGTTTTGTCCAGTTATCAAACCAAAAGTTGGAGGGCCCTGTCTTCAACTACCACCATATCACATGTTCCACCTTATCTCTAATAGAGATTTATTTGCTCCATATCAGTGAACTAGTGATCCCTTTTATGATGCATGAGTGATCTTTTTGGTAGTACTTATTCCACCTATAGTTTCCCCACATAAAAGATGTTGATGTTCTAAAATTCCACCATAACTTTGAAATAAAAGCTTTAGCCACTTTATAAAGTGACATAAATCCTACACCTCCTTCAATTTGAGGGTAACACAGCTCATCCCAACTAACCCTATGCTTACCCTTATCACCCCCTACTTTGCTCCAGAAAAAAGAATTAAAAATCTTATGAATTTGATTTATCACCTTTTTTTGGAGGGCATATAGCAGAAAGTAGATAAATAGGCATAGATTGCAGTATATGATTAATTAAGATATACTTACCCCTAAAAGATAAGAACTTGTTCTTCCGGCATCTAATCCTCTTGGAGATCTTTCTCACTAAATCCTCAAAGTATACAGCATTACCCCTGCCATAAAAATTGGACATCCTAGGTATATCAAGGGGAAGTTGCTTATTCTAATCCCTGAAATCCTTTTTATCCTGATAGCCATAGCCAACAGAGTCTTTTTATGCATATAAAAGAAGCTTTTGTTCCTGTTAATCAATTGCACATAAACCTTTTCATAGTCACTCAACACTTTCATGATCTTAACAATTGAAGATTTATCTCCTGACCAAAATAAGATAGTATCATCTGCATATGACAAATGGTTTACTGGAGGACTCCATTTAGGCATCCTATATCCCTTATAACTCCTGTCATTGAACACATTATTGAGCTCTCTAGTCATTACCTTAACAACAATGATAAATAAAACAAAGGACAAAGGATCCCCTTGCTTAACACCTCTAGATGATCTGAAGAACTAAATGATCACCCATTAACACAAATAGAGTACCAGTTATTTCTAAGAAGTCCCCACATCATATCAATAAACCCTTCTGAGAGCCCAAACTTCCTCAGCACTTTAGTGAGAAAGATCCAAGAGACACTATCACAGGCTTTGACCATATCCAACTTGACTACCACGTTATGATTTTTATTTCTCAAACTGATATATCTTATAATTTCTTGTGCCAACAAAATATTTTCAGAAATAATCCTTCCCCCTGATGAAGCCAGACTAATTTGGAGAGATTATGCTAGGAAGGATCACCGAGATTCTGGATAACAATACCCTATAGATCACTTATTAATCATATTACTCAGACTGATGGGTCTAAGATTAGTCAAGTGTTTCACCATTTCTTTTTTTTGGTATTAGTACCAAATTGGTATGAGTAATATATCTAGGTATCTAACACCCACAAAAGAAAACTCTAACTATATTTGTAACATCATCTCCAACAACGTCCTAACAACATTGGTAGAAATGTCCTGAGAATCTATCAGGCCTCCCTGTGCAATCCCCATTCAGATCAAATACAAACTACTTTACCTCCTCTTTTGAAGGAATATTAGCAAATACCTCATTCTAACTTTCTGTAACCAGTTTAGGGATGATATTCAAGGGAAGGTAATCTCCTTACCTTTCCTCATCCTTAAACTGCTCTGCAAAGTAAGAAACTGCTTTCTCACTAATATTCTCAGTAGAATTTGTGATATCTCTTTGAGCTGTATATAACTTAGGAATATTCAACTTCTTTCTTCTTCTTGTAACATAGGAATGAACGAACTTGGTATTCCTATCCCCATCACTAAACTACTTCATACCAACTTTTTGCTATCAGAACTCCTCCTCCCAGTGATAGTACCTTTTCAACTGAACCTTAACTTTTTACAATTCTTCCCAAAGGTGGCTCTACTCCAATTAGCAAGAGCTAGTTTTATCTTTTTCAACTTTGCTTTATATATCACAAAAGGATCCCCAAAGAAATCCATAGACCAGTTCTCTTTCATCACCTCCATAAATCTAGGGTTCTTGTTCCAAAAATTGAGGAATTTGAATGGCTTCTTGACAGGGCCTTCTCTAAAATTACATATAACATGTAAAAGAGCTTGATCAAACCTTTGTCTAATCAAGTAATGGGTGATACTTGAAGGAAGGACATTCAAAAATTCCTGATTCACCAAGACTCTATCTAACCTCTTAAAGATGAACCCCTCCTCAATTCTCCCATTTCACAAAGTATAGCTGCTACCCATAAATTTTAGTTCTATTAAGCCACAATTTGAAATACAATTAGTAAAGTTAACAGATTCAGGATTAATGAAAGGAAGGCCACCCTATTTCTCATCTTCTGATAAGATGACATTAAAATCCCTCTAATAATCCAAGGGATATGTGCGGGCAGCAATATCCCCTGGTTCTTCCCATAAGTCAAGCCTTTCTATTATATTACACCCAACATAGATAGTTGTTATCCTAAATTCCACCTACCTATGTTTAAAGGTGAGAGTGAGTTATTGACAGTGTCTACCATCTAAGTAGATTCCCATTTTTCATTCCAAAACACCCAAATTTTTGCAGTGTAGTTACAGTGAGCATTCTAAAATTCCACCTTTCTTTTATACTGATCTAGCTCTGAGTCTCCTTAGAAAGATTCCATCAAAGATATAAATGAATATTAATGTCTTTTATGAAGATCTATAAGTTTGTCAAAGGGTTTTTGTGTCTTAACAGATCTTATATTTTAGAACAATAGTTTCTCAATCATTGAGTATTAGCATCAGACTTCTCCTGACTGTTCGTTGTTTTGACTTGAAGAGGAAATAGCCACTTTATTATATGATCTTTTATTGCATCTATTTTTTCTAGCAACACTCTTCAGTTCTTCTACTTGCCTAGGAGATAAATCCCCATCCTTGGCTATCTCCTCAATGTTGGCATCATAATTTTCATCTTTTTCATTATTATTTTTTTGGAATGTGTCAACTTTCTTCTTTTCCCATAAATATGGTGGTTTCTGCTCTTTCTCACATCCTAATTTTTCTTGCTTGTTGACCTCACTTCTGTCTATATATATAATATTGACAAAGGCCTGACTAACATTATCATGTACTGTTGCCTCCTGTATATGTGGACTATTGATTGCTTTGTCCTCCTGTTATTGAAATCTACCCTTGTTGACCCCATCTGTCTGCTTCGCTATATTATCACCTTCTTTAGTCTCATTCACTACCACAACATCAGGTTCTGTGGTTCTCACTTCATCCACTTTCTATGTTCGAATGATCTGATTCCCAATTTGTTTAAAATTTTGCATCACCCACTCCTTTGTATTGGTAATCTGTGCTGTGTCTTGTTGAACCCGCTGCTCCTTTTTTTTCCCCTACTTCCTTGTCCTCCTCCAATATTGTGAACTGATTGTTGGTAGCAATAGTTGCTTTATTTTACTGTTGAGGCCTTTAATTCCATGCTTTCTTCCATCTACCTTGAGTATTGTTCCAGTCCTTCTCTTTTTAAGTGTCATTTCCTATTTGACCGTTATCAGCCCCGTGCTTGTCTCCTATGTGCTGCCCTGTAGACTTTTATTTTCAGCATCATCCTGACCCACCCCTTTACCATTCTTCTTATAAAACAGCTCAGGATGCAGCACATAATATGCCTCTTCATCATGTCCTAAAATCTTGCTTGTTTTGCAATATTTGGGGACATAATCATATCGTATCTTCACCTATTTTTCATCTATCTCCCCCGACTTCCTTCATACTCCCACATTAATCCTCTTCGTAAACTCTCGAAGGAGATCTTCCTCCACCTTAACTTGCACAGAATTGGGTCTACTCTAATTCTTTGTAGCCATATCAACCTGTAAAGGCTTCCCTACAACAACAGCAAGAGAGAAAACAACCTCTCTCCCAAAACAATTGGGGGGTAATGATGGAAAAGAGATCCATCCTATTGTAGTAGTGGTCTTTTCTTCTGGATCAAAAAGTGGATCCCACTTGAGAGTTCTCATCGTGTATGTCCAGCTCTTATGCACAATGTAAAAGGTAGATTTTGAAAGGAGGTTAACATAGTCCTCTAAAGTTGACACTCTAATCAAAATATGCCTATTACTAAGAACGCCAATGTTACAATTACCTTTTAGCTCATATTGTTTAGGAATTAACTTGCGTAATTCCTTAATATTATGCCATCTATACAAAAACTTTCCAATCATGGCAAATTGCAAATTTTCCTTGATTATCATATGTTCGACCTCCTTCTCCTCCCATACTACCCTTGGTTCTCCATGTAGATACATGATATGTTTAGGGGAATGGGCTTTGTGTCCATCTCTTGTGGCCTTACCATATCAACATACCTCGGTCTAGATCCATATTCAATAGTTTTCCTAGATGGATCAGCCTGAGTAGGAGGCTGATTGGTGGAATTGGCAGTCATAGCCACCATAGTTTAGGGTTTCGAAGATGTCAACAATGTTGAGAGAGAGTATTTTTAGAAGTTTTGAATTTTGTTATAGTTCTTAACTCTATATATATTATTGGACTTGTGCCTGTTTGTTTTGGCAGCATGCAGTTTGTATGAGCCTGACATGCCTTTTATTGTATCTTTGGTATAAAATTGGTATACATATAGAGTTTTATATTAAATTGATATATCTAGCTATGCCATGTTCTTAGTGTACTTTTTGTATAAATTATACATTTGATTCAATATTTATAATGTGCATTTTATATCATAATGTGCATTTTCTTGGAATGATATATTTTCCACATATTCAGGCAAGAAAGATATATACCCATTGAAATTCATACACAAACATGAAGGTGTTTGAGGTATTGAAGAAGTTTTTAAGAGCACCTTAATGACATGAACTTCATAAGGAAGCAACCATAACTTTTGCATTGTATGCTTCTTCTTGAGACTGATAATGACAATAAAGATATGTTCATTATGAATGTAAAAGGTATTGAACTCTGCTTTGGGCTTAAGGTGTTTGTCGCGGTAACTGGGCTTCAGTGTACACCCCCCTCGGTGAAGTTATTTCAGACCCATTTGTTCCAAATAGGTTAATTTAACTATACTTTCCTGGGAATAATAAGGTCAAAAGGTTGTATCTTTACAAAACTGTTGCTGAGTTAAATATTATTCATTCTTAGGATTGCTTGAAGATTGTGGTAGTATACTTCATTAGTTCATTTCTATTGTCTTCAAATCCCAAAAACATGTTGATATCTAAATTTTTATTTGATTTGGCTGATTCTGGGGAGTATTTAAACTATCCATGCGGCAACGAGATTTTCACGCTAACACTTGATTTATATTTCCGTAAGCTAAAAAGGAATCCATCATCTTTCAAGTTTGTTGACTTTCATTTAGCACTCCAGATTTAGTTCTACGAGTGTTATGTGAATGTCAACTCTAGTATTGCAATTCATGTTAAAACATGTACACCTCATATTCTCAACTGGAAGACACTAGATGAGGCTATTTACTTTGATGATCTAAACAACACAGTGTTCAAAAAGCACGACAATCAGGTGTTATTTATTTATTATTTTAATATATATATATATATATATATTATAATATGATGAGTATTATTAATTATGTTTCCTTTATTATAAATGTAGTACAAATATAAAGATATCACTTTGATGGAGGAAGAATTAAATGCTGTCGATCAAAAAATCATCGTGATTCTTCCAACCATCAACAAACTAAGAATGACACTTCATTTGCCAGGAAAAATGTTAATTCAGAAGACAGATACACTGAATTGAAGAATGAAATTTCTTCTATCAGTATAACAATATTCCTCATATATTTTTTTTGTTTATATATTACTAATTTATTTTTTTAACAGGTTCGACAAGAGCTGAAACATCTGAATGATAATTTCTATATTATTGAATCTAATTTTATTAATTTAATATTTTTATACTCGGTGATAGAGATATCGAGTTGGGTAAGTTGGCACACTCCGAAAATCATCGTGATTTTGGTTATTGCAGGCAGTTTAGAGTTGAGGAGGTAAGACGGGCTATTAGTAGGATGAAGAGGGGGAGGGCGATCGGCCCCGATGAGATTCTGATAGAATTTTGGAAAAACATGGTCAAGGAGGGCATATAATGGTTGACTAGATTGTTCAAGAAGATGCTTGATGAATGGAAGAGTATAATGGTTCCACTATATAAGAATAAGGGAGATATTCAAAACTGTAATAATTACAGGGGTATCAAATTGTTGAGCCACACTATGAAGGTCTGGGAGAGAGTAGTGGAGATGTGGGTGCGAAGGGTAGTATCTATATCGGAGAATCAGTTCGAATTCATACTGGGCGGTCGACTACTGAAGCAATTCATATTGTTCGGAGGTTAGTGGAGAAATATAGGGAAAGAAAGAAGGACCTTCATATGGTGTTCATTGATCTTGGGAAGGCATATGACAAAGTCCCAAGAAATATTTTATGGAGGTGTCTAGAGACAAAAGGTGTCCCATTGGTGTATATCAGGGCAATTAAGGATATGTACGATGGATCCAAAACTCGAGTAAGAACAGTGGGAGGAGACTCAGAGTATTTCCCTATTGAGATGGGACTCCATCAAGGATCTGTGTTGAGCCCTTTCTTGTTTGCCTTGGTGATGGACGAGCTGATGTGATCTATTTAGGAGGAGGTACCATGGTGTATGCTATTTGCAGTTGATGTAGTATTGATTGATGAAACCCGGACTAAAGTTAATGACAGGTTGGAGGCCTGGAGACACGCCTTGGCA
>DF358921.1:8749-28543 GCA_000787875.1 Solanum virginianum | reverse complement strand
AATATTTTTTTTACCTGAAGCAAACTTTGATGTGAGGCTTGCCACTCAACCTATTCCCAAGAGGGAAAACTTTAAGTATCTGGGGTACATCATCCAGAATAGTGGTGATATTGATGATAATGTCACACACCATATTGGGGCAGCATGGACCAAATGGGGAGTTGCGTTTGGAGTATTGTGTGATAAGAAGATGCCACCTAAACTCAAAGGTAAGGTTTACAGATTGGTGGTTAGACTATCTTTGCTGTATGGGGTGGAGTGTTGGCCAATCAAAAATGCACATGTCTAGAAGATGTATATTGCAGAGATGAGGATGTTGAGATGGATGTGTGGTCAAATTAGGAGCGACAAGGTTAGGAATGAGACCATTCTAGAGAAACTGGATGTAGCCCCGGTTGCTGAGAAGATGAGGAAAGCGAGACTGCGATGGTTTGGACATGTGCAGAGAAGGATTATTGATGCTTCTGTTAGAAGGTGCGAGAGGTTGGTTTTAGGAGCTACACATAGGGGTAGAGGTAGACCAAAGAAGTACTGGGGGAGGTGATTAGACATGATATGGCGAAACTTAATCTCATTGAGGACATGACCCTAGATAGGAATAAGTGGAGGTTGCGAATTAGAATAGTAGGATAATTGGTTAGTAGGGTTAGGTGGTTACCTAGTCAGGGGGCCTAATAGGGTTGATTAGTAGTATTTTTTCTTTTCTAGCATGTATTGTCATTATTTTATTGTTTATCCGTTAATTGTATTATATTTTCGTATTGTCATGTGCTTTCTTTTACTTTTGGTCATATCTAGTCTTTTCTGCGTATGGATTTTGAGATGAGGGTTCCCAGTAAACAACCTCTCTACTTAGGTAGTGGTAAGGTCTGCGTATCTTCTCCCCTCCCCAGACCCCACTTGTGGGATTTCACTGGGTATGTTGTTGTTGTTGTTGTAATATTTTTATACTCCTTTGTAACATTTTGATTTGCCATTTTATATTTTAATAGGTTGACAATCACCTAACTAACATGAAATAATATTTTGACAATATGTTCAAGTTACTCATGAATGAGATCAAGTTATAAAAAAAAACCAGATCAAACACCACAGAGAGAGGTACCCGTAATATATACATATTTGTGTATATTTTACTAGATGAAACTACTTTATTATAAGTTTTTTCTTTTTTTTTTTCAAATGTCTATTTGTTTGAGCCATATCTTCCAGGGTGAAGATAATGCAAGAGCTGGAGTTGATCGACCATCATCCCCCTTGAAGGACAATGTTTTTTTCTCAAATGCAGACAACCAGTCAAACAGTAAGTAATTTTTTCTTAATCTAATAGTAAATATATTCAAAATAAAATTTATTATTTTCTTATTCATTATTTGTTTAATGTGTAGTTGCCTTCCTGGAACAAATACATCAAAAAGATTAGACGACTGTTTTGGGAAATATTGAAAATGTTAGACCTTCAAACCAGTTTGTTCAACAAGAGGTTATTTTTTTCTCAAAATAATTGTATATTAACCATATGAAATTGGTTTCTAAGTATTTTAGTGTCTCATTAGTTGGAATATACTCAAGCAATTTTGGCTTTACTAGATTTTAGTTGTTGGAATGAATTGGTACAATGTATATACCTTCTGACTCTTTTAGTATGCTTTTTCAGGGTTTAATATTGGTTTAATCTTGGAGTAAATTGATATTAACATTAATATCTTTTTATATTCAATTAATAATTCATGTTAAACTACAGATATATCATTAGGAATATATCATGTGTATTAACATTGATTTGTTTGTTTTTAATATAAATTGAGATGCTTTTTTAATATGTTTTGGCATGTTGCAAAATAGATTATAGACCATGGAAAAGACCATAATGTTGTTGTTCTGAAGGTACTCATTTTGGTAGTAATTATTTATCAAATTTGTTTAATTTTTGTGTTTGATACAGTATGTTAGTTTTGTTCTCATGTTATAATATTTCATATCTGTAGTTGTTTATAACGATCCAGTTGGCAAATGAACTACAGCTTGTGCTAATAATACTACCATTCATGGAAACTCTGCCACAAATTCACCAACTCTAGATGATTATCGCGACTTCATTGATTCTCATATTATAGCGTTGGATTTAGTGTTAACTGAGATAATTACTCTAGAAGTGCAAGTATGAATAGGAACCGGGGCAAATGGGACTCATCCCCATACATTCGCCTGCCAAAATCTGGAAGTAGTGCAAGATAGTGTCCTATTTATTTTTGCATCAAGCACCCATTTGCAAATCATGAAGACTTTGATGTTGATACTGATTTGATCAATGAATTTTTAGAATAGGTTACAAAAATGTTTCATCTAGATGTGGTGGATACGTGTGCAGGCGTCATTTTTTTATTAGTAACATCTTTTACCTACCTTTGTTAAATAAATCTTTATATAGATAACTTAACCAGCTCATTTATTTTTTTGATGGTTTTTATCAGAAAGCCAGCTTACACAATTGTAAAGGACAAGATGGAACATCCAATGAATTTTGGAGTTGTAATAGTAGACAAAATGGATTGGTTCAACATAATGGTTCATCCTGGCAGGCCATGGGAAGATGAGGTATCTTTATACATGCTTTAATGTTTTGATTCTACAATCAAGAAAATGATTAGCTTGGCATGCATTCTGTGTTAGTAAACATTATCAAATTCATTTTGAGTATATATTTATTATACATAACACTATTTCTATTTTATTTTGGCACAAATTAGGCATGTAAAATACAAATTTTAATACTGCCTGTATACATAATTTAATAAAAAATGATAATACCTAACATATATACATTATATACTGGGGGTCGTTGGTTATTACTTGTCATAAAGATTGACATAAATTTGTCATAAAAAAAGTACTAGCAATAAAATTAGTCACACAAATTTTAATACTCATTATATACTCAATTCAATAAAATAAAATTAGTCACACAAATTTTAATACTCATTATGTCATGCCTCGGGAGGGTACCCTTGGCGTGGCCGACACTTGAAGAACCATTGTTTGTTCCCCAAGAGAACCACCTTGCCTCATTGTCACATCAACTCGACAGCGAAAGAAAATACTTAAATAAAAGGACGTCATATGAATAAATATAACTCTACTAAACCATAATTTCCAGTGAAGTAATTTGGAAACAATCAATACTCAACAAATCATCTACTCCAGGTCTATGAAGCCTCTAATCTACAATATAGATGGTACCATGATAGGCCATGGATACCCCAAATCAAAGAAAGAAAGTTCTTAATTGAAAATAGGAAATAAAATGGCTCCTCCGAAAAACAAGGAGGGCTCATCAACTCTGGAATGCATAGATCTAGACCTCAACGATGCGCGGACTGAAGTCCTCTATCACCTGTATCGGCATCAAGAAATGATGCAAGTACAAATGGATATCAATACATGGAATATATTTGTATGTAAAATAGCTCAAGAAAGTAATGCTCAACTCACTCACCTCGACTTAAACAACTCATGCTCGACTCAATATATGCAAGTTTAAAGTAAACCATGCATTTAAAATAGACTCAGTAGAAATAAACACATTTAAAAATATCATGCTCAATCAGTATTTACTTAAGAGTTTCTCTTAACCTGCCTCAATGTCATTGCCACGTCCATCATAGACTTACCGAGGTAAATGATGATCAACTCTCTCATGGATCTATAGTGAATGTCCATCATCTGGGATAAGAGTTATCAGAACATGTTGTACGACAATCCTACACTGGCAACATTGTTCTATGGGTTAGAATAGATATTTATTCGCTTCCAGCTCGGTGCTCGTTACTCCTCCCAAGACTAAAACCTGATCAGCTCATCAATAAACTCAATCCTCAATTCTCAGTCAATCAACTCAAACCTCAACCTCATTAGGTTGTCTCATCTCAACTCATCTCAGTATCTCATCAACTCAGTCAATCAATAAAGATAATCAGACTTAAAGATCATTCAGACTCACTCAATTGAACTCATCATGTAATGCAAGCAAGGTACATAATAGTATAGATGATTAAATGCAACATGCGTCTCATGCTCGACCATGTTGAAGTTACTCAACACATACAATCAAAATCAAACCCAAATCAAGCCATGCATAGGTTTTGTGAAGATCATCCGATTTAGGGTTCATGATACCAAGTATAAAATATTTATGTTAATCTCATATCAGTAGTCATGCAACATGATAATTATCTCATATATTATCATAAGAACTCATAATAAATGCTTAAACTCGATAATTGGATGATAGGGATTTCAAAACTCAACTCTTGTTCTTAATTTTGACTCAAATAGGTGAAAGAGACTTGTCACGACTGGACCTAGGGTCTAGGAGTAACATGGAAAATGGGAACCCGAGAGTCCCCCAACAAGCCTCAAAGTATCTAAATTCACATCATCGATTTAGAAACGTATCCAAAAGTAAACACATAGTTTTAAGGGATAGTAAAGTAGAATTCCTGCTATGGGAATATCTAGGGGTAAGGGATTTACATGAGTGCACATTACACGTAGCACATAAAGACTAAGGGGTAGGTAAGTATGACTCACGCTATGGGGGCAATTTGGGACTTAGGATCTTTCACTTCACACCATAAATAAAGACATAATTCTCATAGGAAAAACACATAATGATATTCCCTAGATAACCAAGCCATAACATATTCTCCAACCATAACACTTAGCATATAAACGTAAAGGAGTTTACAAGATATCCAACAATGCCTCTTGAATAAGATAGGTCGGGGGCCAAGATATGTCCTGGGCTCACCCTCAAAGTAAGTAAGATAGATAGCAAAATACTCTAGGTAGAAGGATGATGGATTGTCCTTGGAAGATAGGACTTACCACAACCAACAAACTTGAGATCCGAGCTAGGCATCGTACGACAGATGATCAAAACCCTCGGTCCCTAAATAGTGAGATCATGTAGGTAAAAGTATGCGTTAGTACATTTGAATGTAATAAATATGCGGGATGCAATGCATGTGACTTACCCAACCTACACTTTAATGTTAGATGACAAGGGTACATAATATAGAAAGGATCATATATCAAGAGAGTAGTATACAATATGCCATGAAATCCAATGATGCATGAAATACAATGCTCATATATAGTGGGGATTGATTATAACTGACAAATCAAATCCATGTGAGCTATAACATGAATTAGTCCGATAAAGACCTCTCATCGGTAGGAGAAGATTACTTGCCAGGGTAATCTACATCATACCTTACGACCCAGTCGTGGATGGATACCTTTCTTACGACCCAGTCTTTTCACAAGGATTTTCATTATCATATCATATCAAAAATGAATAACGATTCCTTATGACTTGGTATTTTTGGTAATCGCTTCCATTCCTATATTGGCACATAGTTTGAGAAAAGGGAGAGAACCCTTGGAGCCCTAACGCCCCCAATCCATTGGTGCTAAGTCAAAACATCCCACAAGAATACTTATATATATACATGCTTTCAAGAGAAACAATAGTTATTCCAAATCCGTTTAATGCACATTTAGGCTCAAAAGTCAAATCATAAATCGATATCATGATACTCATGCATAGGAATAGCTCATGCTCATGTCAATATGGTGCAAGCACCCAAAATGCTCAAAAGGTCATTAACAATAGACATTTATGTGATCACATTCTTGTTATAACTCATATCTTATCAAAATCATATCATAAAACATAATTGGGCTTAACCCACTTCATAGTTTCATAAATTCAGTGCTCATGAATGCTAATGCTATGAATGAGATGAGCATGGCATGGGTAATAGAGATTCAATCTAAAATCAACAATATAAGGTGAAATTGAAGTAAATACATAGTTGTATCTACACTTAAATCATAATAAAAATCATCCATGCATAAACAAGCCTTGAAAAGGGATATGCATATTCGTAATTTCATAAGCTCATTGTAATTCATCATATAATAGTTTAAATCAACTTGAAATTAGTAAATAAACATAAACCATACATTATTTGTATTTAAGGAATCACAATATTTAAAATGCCAAATTAAAGTAAGCTAAGAACTCATGAAAATTGCTTGAAAATGCTTGGGTCTCCTTGATTTGAAGGAACCAAGGATCAAAAACCACATACCTTGACCCAATGAAGGAGTTCCCAAGAGAAATTCAAAGAAGAATTGAATTTTCCTTGATCCCCAAGTTTGAATCCATAAGAGTTCTTGAGAGGAGTTTTAGAGAGAGTTTAAAATGAGAGAAATAAATTTGAATAATTTGAATAGAGTTTAGGTCATTAGGAAGTCTTTATGAAACATAGGAATCCCAAAAAATTTATTAGAATAAAACATATTTATGAAAATGCCATAATAAAATAAATGGAAAAATTACATGTCGTCACCACACTGGGTACAGACCCATGTCGCACTACACAGTCCATGTACCTATCCCCTGTACCCATATTTAGCTAAATTTTTGTCTTGATGAAAGTCTGAAACCAAATCCCAATACTTAGAAAATTTTCGATGAAAAGTGAGCCATACGGTTGGGCCACACAGGCGGTGTGGTGCCACACGGTCCGTGTCATTACCCATGACCCCAATCTTAACCAAAATAAAATTTGCCATGCCAAGAGTGAGGTAACACTTAGAAAACTTTCCACCTCGGTGGCTATATAGTTGGCCATACGGCCTGTGTGCTTTCACACGATCTGTGAAAAGTGGTCGTGCCTCATTACTTAGCTCCAAACATTGGTGTTCCAAGTTAAAGGCCATCACACGGCCCTCCACATGGTCCATGAAGTGTCACACGACCCGTGTGTTGTGCAAATGTGAGGTGCCTTAGCCCGAAACTCCACTCCAAGGTCACACACCAAAATTAAGGCCAAGAATCACACCACTGGTCGCCACATGGGCCGTATGGTGTCACACGGACCATATAGTCTCCCTTGAGGTGACACTTGGTACAAATTTTACCATAAATGAAAATCTCGAGCTCCGATGAAGTCGTATAATGTCCTGGTCATTACATCATCTCCCCCTTGGAAACATTCATCCCCGAATGTACAAGAACAAGGCTTGACTTTAGAATATGAAACTTCCAAATACAAGGCATAATGCATAATTCATCATTTGATAATCATAAGGTCATTAAAACTCATGCCGAAATATATTAAAATTATCCAAAACATCATAAAAATCATTTTAATGCACATGTGAACACATAATGCCATGAGACTCAAGAATGAAAGGATTATAGACCACCTAGAAGAGGAAGAACCTAATACCTTAGGCTTGAGTAGATTGAAAATGGTGGGGATATCGTTTCATCATGTCCAACACCACCTCCCATATAGTACTCTCCATGTGATGATTTCTCCAAAGCACCTTTATCGAATCCTCATTACGAAGCCGTTTCACTTGCCTATCCAAAATCTCCACCAGAACCTCCTTATAAGACAAGTTCTCTTCAACCTCAATACCTTCTAAAGGCACAATAGTGCTAGGATCACCAAACCATCTTTCACAGCATACACACATAGAAGAACGGGTGGATAGAATTCAAATTCGAAGGCAACTCCAACCTATAAGTCACATTCCCAATCTACTTAATAACCTCATAAGGGACTACATACCAAGAAATTAGCTTATCCTTTTTGTGAAAATGCATCACTCCCTTCATAGGTGAGACCTTCACAAACACCCAACCAAGGCAGGCTAACATATTGTTTAGAGGGGATTGTTGGGAGTTCATAAGACAACCATTTAATGAGATCACTGAGCATATAAACAATCTATCTGCAGTTGCCCAAGTCTATCAAAACATCCGAATAGGACTTTTGGTGACTTTGGGCCATCGTCAACCTCTCCCTAATCAACTTCACTTTCTCCATAGCCTCCATCACCAAATCCATGCCAATCAAAGTGATATGCTGTCAAAATATAACATATTTGATGCCTAAAACAAGGGATTTTGTAAGTTCTTAATGCATCTTTTTATGGTTTTTAAGTGTTTTTGTGTTTCTCTCATAGAAATGTTAGGTTGACATGATTTTGAAGAAAAAGTGCAGATTTTGCTGATGCATAGGACATATAAGCACACCTACGAGTATAGCCCAAATCACGAGTCATAAAGTGTGTTGCAGCAAGAAACAGAGACCTTAATTCAAAAATCTGCTAAGTGGTCACCCCTATAAGGCCATCATATGAGTCGTAAGTCTTACCACGACTCATATAGTTGGATTCGTAGCAAGGATCTGAGAGCGAAAGTATTGGACAGAAAACTGAAGGTCAAGACTATAAGAGGGATATACGAGTCATAGCCCAAGCAATGACTCATACCTGTGGGTCATACCAATTTAGTCCAAGATGTCAAGAACCTAATACAAGACCCCGATTATGACTCATAGGTCACCCTACGAGTCATACCTGCTGCAAACTATCTTTTTTGTGTTATTTTTAAGGTTAATTTGTAAACACTACATATAGTTTAAGTTAGCGTTTTAAAGAGGGAGGGATTCGAACCAGAAAAGTTTCATCATATTTGAATATTCTCTCAGGATTATTTTTAGGTTTTTAGCTTAGATTATCTTTTTTTTCTTTAAAAACCCAATTTTGGGGATTGTAAACCTTGCTTTGTGCTCATTGTCAATCTATCAAGCTTTTGGTTTGCTACTTGTGGTGTATTTAATCTTCATTGCCTTAGGTAAAATTCTCAATCATGTCATTTATTTGCATTTTTGTAAGTTTTACTTTAGCCATGAGTAGCTATGTACCCATAACTTGGGGTTGTGGGAACCATGGATAGTTGACTTGAGATGAACTAGATTTATTGCATTTCTATGATTAGAATTTTTCATGTATTATTTATTTCCCTTCATTTTGATTATTGTTTGGTGGTGGCCAAGATCAAACCTTGCCTACTATCACAAGCCCGACCAAGGTCGTGATGAAAAGAAAAAGAGAAGTAGATGATAGAATTCGATCGACGCCTTCTCGAATAATCGACCAAACCTGACTAATGGGAGGTTAACTGGGATAATGGGTAACAGTTCTTTGGCACGCCATGGTGGCCAACCAAGTGCTATGGTGAAATTTGACCTTGACCTTCACAAGAGGTATAGAAGAACCTATGTTACCATCCTGCATGCAAATCTTCAGTTTTAGTTATGTTGCCTAGGGTAATTGAGTCAATAAACCATGGGGAACACAATTCTCAAGTTTTCCCTAAAATTGAGTGTTTCCCCGCAGAGTAGTATAGTTATAATTTTACTTTTTTTTGAATCACAAAAACCCCTAATTTAGAGATTTTATTTATTGATGCTTGAAATGATTAGTAGTGAAGTCTTGTAGTCAGGACCTGTATTCCCTGTGGATTCGACCCAAACCTTCGGTTAGTTTAATTGTTGACAATGACTGCTTTCTTATTGGAGTATGAATATCATAAAAAATTATAGCGCTATTGCCGGGGAATACGACTAGGTTTTGAATTGAATTCACTATTAGTTAGTTATAGTGTTGATTTCTAGAATCTTTTGTATTTTACTTTTGTTTTTATTTTTGTTAGTTGATTCTAAGTACAGGTTGGTTGGCACTATGACTGAACAAAAGTTCTACATTGCAAATAGCTTATTTGAAACCTTGTAGAGACGAACCCTATGTTATGGGCAAGAGTTCGAAGACCCCCAAATTCACCTTCAAAATTTTACTGAAACGTTGACGGGGGGGTCCTTGGGACAAGACATCCTGCTTGGGAGGCCATGACTCTTCAGGTTTTTCCCATGACTCTCTACAGTAAAGTTGCGAAATGGTGGTCAGTTCTCCCACTTGATATTTGCTCTAATTGGGAGAAAGTACAGAGAGTCTTCCTCATGAACTTTTATAAGGAGTCCAACAAGAAAAAGATACAAAACAACATCAGTAATTTCAAAAGAGTGCCAGGCGAACCTTTGGTAGTGACTTGGGAAAGATATAAGCAGTGCTTGACAGCGAACCAAGACCATGGTCTGACTGATAATGAATTGGCGGTTAGATTCTATCGAGCACTAATCTCCGAGCAATAAAGGCAGGCTAACATATTGTTTAGAGGGGATTGTTGGGAGTTCATAAGACAACCATTTAATGAGATCACTGAGCATATAAACAATCTATCTGCAGTTGCCCAAGTCTATCAACCCTTTCAAGGACAAGCCAAACCATACACTAGTGTATCTAAAGGAGCCTCAGGCAAACCCAAAAGCAAAAATGTGGCACATTATCTGAGGTTACCATACCAACATTGCATCACTGATAAGCTTATATGGATTGAGCATATGTTGGAATAAATCCTAACTAAGGCTAATGAGCAAGATGATATTGTTTGGGAGATAAAGTTTGATGTCCATAAATGTAAGTACAAAGTGGAACAACAAACTATATCAATGCAAACTCTTGGTGATAGGATGGAGCAACTTGCTAAGCAACTAGATGCGATGCAGAAGGAACAAAGGAAAAGTAGAAGGAGCAGTGATGGAACTTATGGAGAAGTCTGATTA
This sequence comes from Solanum virginianum, assembly GCA_000787875.1. Taxonomy (NCBI): domain Eukaryota; kingdom Viridiplantae; phylum Streptophyta; class Magnoliopsida; order Solanales; family Solanaceae; genus Solanum; species Solanum virginianum. The sequence continues at coordinate 17,993 of DF358921.1, read as the reverse complement.
TCCATGGTGGCATAGTCAAGCAACAATGTTAAATAAGGCGCTTCTTGGGAGGCAACCCAAGCATCATTTATGTTCAAATTTATTTTGAGACATTTTCATTTGTTTGGCTAGTGTAGAGGTAGTTAATACTTTGTTGAGACTGTTAAGACTTTGAACCAATAGTGTCAATTTGCATTCTGGTGTATCTTGAATATTTGGGGTGCAGGAACAAAATAGGAACTGAAGAGTGGAGAAACTTATGTTTGAAACCACATATACGAGCAAGGTATGAGGCGTAGTCACCACCATGGCTCGTAGAAGGAAATAGTAAGTCTCAGAAGTGGGTAAATGTACTATGAGCCAACCTTTACGATTCGTAAGGTACTCTATAAGTCGTAAGTGGGGTTCGTAGTACCCAGGTATAAAATCAAAATTTCCTAAGTATTGGGTTTGCTATGAGATCGGGACTTATGAGTCATATAACACTCTATGAATCATAGTCTGGGTCTTGTAAGACCGATCAGTAGAATTTTATAAGGCGAACCATTTGAATATTAAAATATTAACATCTTTTAGCTCTTCATATCCCTTCATCAAGCATTTCATTTCACTTTATAACTCCCCCTCTCATCCTCTTTCACTATTTCATTCATCCCCTAAATTATTCACCCACTAATATTCCCTAGCAAGTGAATTTTCTTTGTCTTTATAACTCCCCCTATCATCCTTTTTCACTATTTCATTCATCCCCTAAATTATTCACCCACTAACATTCCCCAGCAAGTGAATTGCACCAAGAACTCGACCAACTTTTTCTTCTTCTCATCATTCATTCATCCATTCATCTGGTAAGTTCTCGTGGTTAATTTTCATCTATCTCTGAAATAGTCTTATCTTATGGATGTTTAAATGAATTCCTTATGACCATAATTAGCAATACTATGTGATAGTGATTGTGGAAGTAGAAAAACTATGATGCATAACTGTCTATGTCACTATAATGGGTCAAATCTTGAATTCTACCTTTGTTGGATGACCTTGAAGTCTGATGTTAAGGCCATGTGCTTTGTTGCATATTTTATGGGCCATTACCTTGTGGAGATTATGTGGGGTTAAAATTGTTGGGTTGGGGGTTGTTATAATTCTCTTATGGTAATTTCCCATGTGTATCCCTTTAATATGCATTGATGCTTTTATTATTAGAAGTGCTTTGATCAGATAGGGGAAAATTCATGCTTTGTCTTGAGATGATTGGTAATGAAGAGTGTTTAGTTTTGATGTTGTATCGCCTATGTTTTTGTTTTTGTAACCCCTGATTCTTTTTGGTTAGTTGTTGGTCTTTGTGGAAGGGTTGGAGGCATCCCGGGTGCTCTCTGTTTTTGGCTACGAGGACCCACTACTAGTCGTAGGTCACCCTACGAGTCATAGTGGCCCTTTGTAGTAGGCAACAGTCACCTAAGATGCTTTAACCTTTTCTATGTGAGACTCACCTACGACTTGTAGCACTTGTTATGAGTCATAGTTGTGGTTTTGTGGCCTTGATCTGAACTCTCAAAATGTCCCTAATATGAGATACGAGCTCGACCTATGACTCATAGGACACTTTATGAGTCATACTTACATCTCGTAGCTTATTCTAGAATGTATTTCCCTTAGATACCTTAGCAATACGAGGCTACCATATGACTCATAAGTCACCCTATGAGTCATATCTTTACCTCGTAGGTCATCCTATGAGTCATACCTCCACCTCGTATCTGCAACCCTACACTTGGTTCAGTTATTTTACTTAAGAAATTTTATTGTTTGATGCTTGATTGTTTTATGTGTATCTCGTTAGTACAAGACATCATAAGACTCATGCTTTAGTTTGTGTGGGTTTTGTAGAGACAATGTCTCCGAGAGGACGAAGAGTTGTTGCCCCAACCCCAGGACACCAACTGAGGGATGAAACATCTGATGAAGATCAATCCGTTGAGGAGATGAACATGTAGCCTGACCCCAAAGCCAACGTGCCCTTGATCAGATCACAAATAAGGGTTCTGATGGAAGTAGTTCACCCCTCCCAGTCTGAACAGGAGGGTGATAAGGAGGGGTCAGAGGATGATGTCTCACTTTCTAAGTCCGGTACCCTTTAGGTATCTCAGGCTCAGTATGAAGTTACTGCTCCTCCATAGCCAGCCAATTCTGCTTACACTGTCACCTCCACAGACCCCCTAAACTCGAGATGGTGTGTCCCAGGGATGAAAGAGATTTATGAAAAGGGATTGGAGCTAAAAATCCAAGGGAGGCCACTGAGGAGATTCCACGAGGAAACTAGGTTGAAAGATTCAGGACTAAGCAGTATACCAAGGTTAGAGGCAGTATACCAAGGTTAGAGGCAGTAATTGAGTGATATGGACTTGGTTGGTTTTCACAGGTACTGGGGAAGTATGCCCCTTATGTAGTTAGGGAGTTTTATGCCTCTTACTATGCTGCTATTTGCAGAGATTTGTCAAAGCTCAAGAAGCCCATTAAGTGAAGTCCTAGTCAGAGGGGATGTTGTTGATATCTCAGAAGAAACTATTCGGAGAGTGCAGTTTGGGCCAAGCTATAGAATGCCATATTCCACTGCGGAATATGATCATAGGATTGTAGAGATAAGAAAGGTAGTGAATCAGAAGGATGCCAAGTTGAGAACAGAACTCCTTAGGTGGATAGCAAGTCAAATTTGTGAGGACAGTGTTGAGCCAACATGGGTTACGAACCACATAGAGCATATTTTAAAGGCCTATCTCTCATTTAGGGCAAAATTTTGGTTGTCCATTATTCGCTGGCACATCAGACCCACTTTCACGGATAATGTGATCACATTAGAGAGAGCTGTATTATTGTCTAGCATTTTTGCGGGGTATGAAATTGATTTAGCTTAGGTTATGACAGAACAGATATATGAGTCAGCAGTTCGCACTCAGCAGGCCTTGCCATTTCCTATTTTGATACACAAATTATGCAAGGCAGTTGAGGTGTCAGTGTCTCTCCATTTTGACCTCATGTAGAGGCATTGCACATGATGGATCCTAGCCTAATTAAGGCCGATGAGAACCCAGTAGCCCTACAGAGTGTTGTTCCTCCGCCTAGCCCAGAGCCATTTCCAGTAGAGGCCCAGACACAGGGGTCGACTCCAGCTGCTACAGGGCCCATACCAGCTGTGGAGATCAAGTCCACACCATCCTCCAGTACTCCAGCACCAGCAACCGCTACATTACAGGTTAATTCTCTTATGTTTGCTATTGTTTTTCAGGCATTATTACATAGGGTGGCTACGATGAGTCAGACCTTGGGTTGACCAAACCGTACGGGAGTCTGAGGAGAGGATAAAAACATTCACCCGTGCATTGGTAGATGAGAGAGTCAGAGCAGTGGATGCTCGAGTTGATGTTTTCAAGGCAAGAGTCTAGCAGAGACTTGAGAGAGTTAGGCCTACTGACACAAGTGCAGTGACACAGGATTTGGCCAAGTTTAAGGCTGACTTATTGCAAATGTTGGCAGCTCTTGTTGCAGTCCTGAAGGTGGCATCGACGAGTGATGAGGCATTTGAGTGGCTAGCCAACCGTCCAGATATCCGTGGAATAGGCCCTTTGAGCATAGTAAACACTTTATGAGTCAGTTGCAGAAAAGTTAGGCCAACCGTCCAGATATCCGTGGAATAGGCCCTTTGAGCATAGTAATGACCTAGAGCCGACCTCGAAGAGGCCGAGACCGGAGGAGGAGCCCATAGTAGAGGAGGTGGTGCAGGAGTCACTATTATTGGCGGCTATTCAGACAGATTGGGAGTAGCACACCCCATATGGAGAGGGTACTTCTGATACTGCTATGGAGAAGATGGTGCCCCAGGATCCCACAGATCAGCCAGCGACCGGTGCTTGAGGAACCACAATGTTTGACCCTTTTTACTCTAGTTCTTATATTTTTTTTATGGATATTTTGTCTAGTGTTAGACAATTTTTATCTTTATGTTGGTTTTGGATGTTTGTTTTGGATAATGTTTTGTCACTTTGGTTTTGGATACTAGTTTTTAATTGTTAGTTTTTGATGTATATATATCTATGTTATGTTTGCGTATGCCCGTTATTTATATGTTTTTACTTTGAGGACAAAGTTTCCTATTTTTGTGGGGTGTGGAAAGTTATGGATTATGGTGAAGTTTGAGTAGCCTTGAGTCTATAACTTCCCCTATTTTTGATCCCAAGGTTTTCTTGCCATGCTTTTTTTTCCTTATGGATGTTTACTTTTCTGTTGAACCAGCATGTTTAGGTAATGTAGATAATGTGTAAATTCATAGTAATGTTGTCTATTGGCATATACATAGCCTTGAGATGCGTTTTAAAGTTTTGATGAAAAATTGGGTACCCTCAAAATTTTTGAGGTTATGGTTGTTGATACATTCATACATTTTTGAGTAGCTGGCAATATTTGTTCTGATATTATGAAGGTAAGGCTGAGGCTTGAAGCATGACCCATGAGACTATGCTTGATTATGGGTGCAATGCCATGTGTGTTGTGAGCTTATTTTGCTGTATTCATGCATCTTTTATGTACTCAGAGCTTACCTTATTACTCTAAGATTAGTTTGGTAATATGGTTGATACGGAAAGGATCTTAGGCCTTTGTTGTTTGAGTGAACCCACTGTTGGCCTAAATGACCTATCAAATGAATGAGAAAGGGACCACACAACAATGGCTAATTACTGGAAAACATAACAACAATGTCTCCTAGCTGCAAAAGAATGGCTCCCAACTGAAAATTTCTCTCGTCATAACTGGAAAACATAACAACAATGTCTCCTAGCTGCAAAAGAATGGCTCCCAACTGAAAATTTCTCTCGATCACTCTCTAACAGAAAGCCATTTTCCCTTTCGCAAAAAGTCAACATGGACTTCTTTCCTAAGCGGAGATTTGGACTACATGGACCTAAGCGACCCGCCATAAATCCCTTGTTCCAAATGTTTGAGCTTCTCATGTACTCAATCTTTCTTGACACCTTGCTAACTTAGCCTTTTTTGATGAAATACCTTGATATTGGCCCTGGTCTATCCTTGAACATGTGAACCTTGATTGAGGCCAAAAGCCTAAGTTGAGGGTGGCTATAATTGGTTGCCCTGGTTTGGGGGATAGATATTATGTACTTCACCTGAGGCTAAAAGCCTAAGTTGAGGGTGGCCCTTATTGTGGTAAAGTAATAATAATAAGGTGGTTAGTTGGAAAATCAAGAAAGAAATGAAAAATCATGAGCCAAGTGAAGAACAAGAAGAGAAAAGTGCCTTGAGTTGAGAAAAAGTAGCAAAAAATGAGCTTGAAATTGAGGTACAGCTGAAAAAAAGAAAGAAAACACCCGGGGAAGGCTTGAATTGGTGGAATAAGGGTGGACTTAGTGAAAATAGATAGGTTATGAAGGTGAAAGTGTTGGTAAGCATGGTTCAAGGATAGCTTTTAGTCACTACTTGCCTAAAATGCCATACTAAAGCCGCCTGAGCCTATTTACAAGCCAGTAAGTCCTAAGTGATCCAAATCCACTTTTTCACCAAACGGAAAGATGAGTATAAGGGCAAGCCTATGGTGTTAGTCATTGTGCATGAATTTCAATTATGAGAGTGAGAATGCTTCCTCAGTGCCTGAATTCTAAATGCTTTTGAGTGAGTAGCCTCAAACGGTGTCATACCAATGCCAAGAGTGAGAATGCTTCCTCAGTGCCTGAATTCTAAATGCTTTTGAGTGAGTATGAGGGACTTCTTTTTAGTGAGGGTATTTGCACTACTTAAGTAACATAAGACTATACCAGTGATTGTGGATGGTTGATGCTCCTTAGCTTGTCATAGTTGGATTGCTAGGTATCTCATTATGTTCTTGATTTGCTTAATAACTTTGCAATCCTGTTTGAAAATAGTAGTTGAGTACATAAATCAAAGGAGTTGTTGTTATGCCATTGGTATAACTATTATCTATTTCTCTTTGTCTACGTAGATTGAGTCGTCGCTTGAGGACAAACAACAATTCTAAGTTGAAGGTGTTGATGTGCTGTCAAAATACAGCACATTAGGGATTTTGTGAGTTCTTAATGTGACCTTTTATAGTTTTTATGTTTTTTTGTGTTGCTCTTGCAGAAAAGTTAGGTGGGCATGATTTTGAAGAAAAAGTGCAGATTTTGCTGAAGCATAGGACATATGACCATACCTATGAGTCATAGCCCAAGCTATGAGTCGTAGGGTGTGTTGTAGCAAGAAACAAAGACCAAAATTCTAAAATCTGCTAAGTGGAGGTAACCCTTACGAGGCCATCCTACGAGTCATAAGTCTCACCATGACTCGTATAAGTAGGTCATGAGTCGGGTAATTATGCTTATGCACCTTCAATTTCCTTGATGCATAAGCTATCACCTTACTATGTTACATGAGTAAACAACCCGGACTCGTAGCAAGGATCAGAGAGCCAAAATATTGGACCAGAAACTATAGGCCAAGACTATGAGAGGGACATACGAGCCATAGCCCAAGCAACGACTCGTACCTGTGGGTCATACTAGTTCCGTCCAAGATGTCATGAACCTGATACGAGACCCTGATTATGACTTGTAGGTCACCCTACGAGTCATACCTGCGAGGCATACCAGCTTCCAACTGTCTTTTCTATGTTATTTTTAGGGTTATTTTGTAAACACTATATATAGTTTAAGTTAGGGTTTTAAAGAGGGAGAGATTGGAACCAAAAAAGTTTCATCATCTTTGAATATTTTCTCAAGAGTATTTTTAGGTTTTTAGCTTTGATTATCTTTTTCTCTTGGAAAACCTAATTTTGGGGATTATAAACCTTGCTTTATGCTCATTGTCCATCTATCAAGCTTTTGGTTTGCTACTTGTGGTGTCTTCAATCTTCATTGCCTTGGGTAAAATTCTTAATCATGTCATTTATTTGCATTTTTGTGTGGGATTTCACTGGGTATGTTGTTGTTGTTGTTGGTTTTGCCTTAGCTATGAGTAGCTAAGCACCCACAACTTAAGGTTATGGGAACTATGGGTAGTTGACTTGAGATGACCTAGGTTTATTACATTTTTATGATTAGGGTTTTGCATGTATTGTCTATTTCCCTTCATTTTGATTGTTGTTTGGTGGTGGCCAACGCCAAACACTACCTACTATCATGAGCTCGACCAAGGTCATGCTGAATAGGAAAAGGGAAGTAGATGATAGAATTCGATCGATGTCTTCTAGTCTAATTGACCAAACCTAACCAAGGAGAGGTTGACTGGGACAATGGGTAACAGTTCGTTGGCATGCCATGGTGGCCGAGCAAGCGCCATGGTGAAATTCGACCTTCACCTTTACAAGAGGGTTGGAAGAGCCTAAGTTACCGTCCTGCATGCAAATCTTTAGTTGTAGTTATGTTACCTAGGGTAATCGAGTCAAGTAACCATGGGGAACACAATTCCCAAGTTGTCCTTAAAATTGAGTATTTCCCCGCATAGTAGTATAGTTGTAATTTTACTTTTATTTTTGAATCACAACCCCCCATTTAGAGATTTTAGTTATTGGCGCTTGAAATGATTAGTAGTGAAGTCTTGTAGTCAGGCCCCGTATTCCCTGTGGATTCGAACCTAGCCTTCGGTTAGGTTAATTACTAACAGTGACCGCTTTCTTATTGGAGCATGAACATCATCACAATGCCACCTCTCTAACTTAAACCACTCTACCGGAGACCTATATCTCCTACTATACAAAGCCTCAAACGGTGTCATACCAATGCCATCATGGAAGCTATTATTATAGGCAAACTCAATGAGTAGAAGATCGTCATCCTAATTACCCTTGAACTCCAACACACAAGCCCTCAACATATCTTCCAAGGTTTGGATTGTCCTCTCAGCTTTCCCATCAGTTTGAGGATAAAACGTGGTGCTCAACTTGACCTTAGTACCAAGTCCACTTTTGAAATGACCTCCAAAAGTGAGAAGTGAATTGGGTACCATGATCTGATATGATAGATCTAGGTACACCATGCAATCTCACCAACTCCCGGATGTACAACTTTGCATAATCTTTAGCACCAAAAGTAGTCTTAATCGGTAGGAAATAAGCCAACTTAGTTATCCGATTGAAGATAACCCAAATGGAGCCAAATTGCTTCTGAGTCCGAGGCAAACTAACTACAAAGTCCATATTCACATCATCCCACTTATAAGTAGGAATCTCAATGTCTTCACTTAATCCACCGGGCCTTGGTGCTCCACCTTCACTTGTTGACAATTAGGGCATTCAGATACAAACTGGGCTATGTCTTTCTTCGTACCATGCCACCAATACTCTTCCCTTAAGTCCCAATACATTTTTGTAGATCCCGGATATATGATATGAACTTGGCTATGTCTTTCTTTATATTATGCCACCAATATACCTCCTTTAAATCCTGATATATCTTAGTGGATCCCGGATGAATAGAATATTGAGAGTTGTGATTTTCACTCATGATCATCTTTCTAAGACCATCCATATTCGGAACACATAGTCGACCTTGATACTGAAGCACACCATCTCCCCCCTTCAGAGAAAACCTCTATATTCTTTTCGGCAACCAATTTCTTCAATTTAACCAAGGATGGATCTAGATCTTACTTAGCTTTTACATCAACAACCACTAAGGATTCATCCCCATTTTGAACATGAATACCACTATCATTGGAGTCGGCCAACCTAACACCCAGTCTAGCTAAACGGTGAATATCTTTTGCCAATTCCTTCTTCTCTTCCTCCGTATGGGCCACACTTCCCATAGAAAGCCTACTAAGAGCATCGGCTACCATATTTGCCTTGCCAGGATGATATTAACCACTCATGTCATAATCCTTTAGAAGTTCCAACCATCTCCTTTGCCTCAAGTTAAGACCCCTTTGAGTGAACACATATTGCAAGCTCTTGTAAACCTAATTTTGGGGATTATAAACCTTGCTTTATGCTCAACACCCATAACATTCAACACCTTGATCGGTGAAAACATCAACATATACCCCATACAAATAGTGTCTCCAAATTTTCAAAGCAAATACCACCACTGCTAACTTAAGGTCATGAGTCGGGTAATTATGCTTATGCACCTTCAATTTCCTTGATGCATAAGCTATCACCTTACTATGTTACATGAGTAAACAACCCAACCCAATTCGAGAGGCATCACGAATATACTAAAAATCCATCCAAACCATTCTATAAAATAGGAGCCAACATGAGCCGATC
>DF358922.1:55436-69913 GCA_000787875.1 Solanum virginianum | reverse complement strand
CGATCTTTGGTCCGGGTATCATCAAGTGAAGGTAAGGGAGTGAGATATTCCCAAGACGACTTTCCATACTAGGTATGGGCTTTATGAGTTTGTTGTGATATCTTGTTGGGTTGACCAATGCACCAGCCATCTTCATGGATCTAATGAATAGGGTCTTCAAACCCTACCTTGATTCTTTCGTTATGGTTTTCATTGATGACATTTTAATCTACTCTTATAGTGAGAAGGAACCTGTGGGTCATTTAAGGGTAGTGTTTCAAAGGTTGATGGAGGAGAAATTGTATACCAAGTATGAAAAGTCTGAATTTTGGTTGAAGGAGGCTGCCTTTCTAGGTCATGTGGTGTCGGGGGATGGTATAAAAGTGGATCCTAATAAGATAGATGTGATTAGGAATTGGCCTAGACCATTGCTTCTCCCATGAACAAATTGTCTCAAAAGAAGTCTAAGTTTGTGTGGACCGATGAGTGTGAAAAAGCTTCCAAACATTAAATGATAAGCTTGTGTCTGCTCCTATATTGTCTATACCAAAAGGGTTTGTTGTCTATTGTGATGCTTCCTGGGTTGGTTTGGGTTGTGTTTTGATACAAAATGGTAAGTTCATAGCCTATGCTTCTAGGAAACTCAAAGTGCATGTTGTGTTTTGATATAAAATGGTAAGTTCATAGCCTATGCTTCTAGGCAACTCAAAGTGCATGAAAAGAACTATCCTACTCATGATATTGATTTAGCCACCATGGTATTTGCTTTAAAGATTTGGCATCATTATTTTTATGGGGTATATGTTTATGTGTTTACCGATCATAAGAGCTCCAATATATGTTCACTTAAAAAAATCTCAACTTGAGGCAAAAAAGGTGGTTAGAACTTCTTAAGGATTATGATATGAGTGTGCATTATCATCCGGTTAAGGTTAATATTGTGGCGGATGCTTTGAGTAGGGTGTCTATGGGTAGCCTAGCGTATGTTGATGGTAGTGCCAAAGAGGTGGCTAGGGAGGTCTATCGATTGGCTAGGTTGGGGGAGGTTGGTACTGGTGCTGTTGTTGTTGATGGTTCAAAATCTTCTTTGTTTGATGAGGCAAAAGCAAAGCAAGACCTTGATCCCTCTTTGTTAGAATTGAAGGCACTGTTTGGTGATGGGAAAGTGGAGGTTTTCTCCCAAGGGGGAGATGGTGCCCTTAGGTACCAAGGTAGGTTATGTGTACCTTGTGTTGATGGCTTGAGAGAGAGAATTCTTGATAAAGCTCATAACTCTTCTTATTCCATTCACCCCAGTTCCACTAAAATGTATAGGGATTTGAAGGATGTGTTTTGGTTGGGAGGTATGAAGAGGGACATTGCAAAATTCATTTCCAGTTGTAATAGTTGCCAACAAGTCAAAGCCGAGCATCAAAGGTCAGGTGGCCTAACCCAAGATATAGAGGTGCCCACTTGGAAGTGGGAAGAGATTAATATAGACTTTGTGGTTGGGTTGCCCAAGACTAGGAAACGTTTTGATTCCATATGGGTTGTGGTTGATAGGATGACAAAATTGGCTCACTTTCTACCGGTTAAGACTATAAATAGGGCTGAAGATTATGCAAAGTTTTACATCCATGAGTTAGTGAGGTTACATGGGGTTCTTTTATCCATTATATCGAATCGTAGTACTCAATTTACTTCTCATTTTTGGAGGTCTTTCCAAAAGGTTCTTGGTATAAGGGTCAAACTTAGTACAACCTTCCACCTTAAAATGGATGGCCAAGCCGAAAGGATGATTCAAACCCTTTTGAATATGCTTAGGGCATATGTATTGGAGTTGAGGGGTAGTTGGGATGATTATCTTCCATTGATTGAGTTTGCATATAATAATAGCTATCATTCTAGCATTGGTATGGTTCCTTTTGAGGCTCTCTATGGTAGGCGGTGTAGATCATAGGTTGGGTGGTTTGAGGTTGGAGATGTGACTTTATTAGGACTGGATCTGGTTATGGAAAGGTTGAAAACAACCCAAGTCATCAAAAATCCTATGCCAATATGAGAAGAGAGACCTTGAATTCAAATTTGGTGATTGGTATCTAAAGGTTTTACCCATGAAGGGTGTGGTTCATTTTGGTAAAAAAGGGAAGTTGAGTCCAAGATATGTTGGCCCCTAGGACGTAATGAGGAGAGTTGGCAAAGTAGCTTATGAGTTGAGATTGCCTACTAAAATGGATTTGGTACACCCGGTGTTCCATGTGTCCATGTTGAGGAAATATGTGGGTGATCCAAATGCTATTGTTCCTCTTGATATTGTGGGTATTATTGAGGATAACTTGACTTATGAGGAGGTTTCGATTCAGATTTTAGATAAGCAAGTGAAGAGATTGAGGAACAAGGATGTGGCTTCCATTAAGGTCCTTTGAAGGAACCAACATGTCAAAACTGCTACATGGGAGGCCAAAGCAGACATGTAAAAGCAGTATCCTTATCTTTTCCACTCCACTCAAGCCTAAGGTACTAATTCTAAGCCCCTATGTGATTTCAAATCTTATGTTCCAGCCTCTATGTCATTCATATGCATTCATGTTTAAGTTGGTAAATTTATGATGATTTTACACTTATGTTGAGACTTTGAAAATGGTGTTTTAAATGTAATGTTGCATTCTTATTAGGGCTGATTTGTTCATTATCACTCTTCTCATGTACATTTCTTTGACATTCAGGGATGAATGTTTCCAAGGGGGAGATATTGAAATGACCCCAAAAAGTGCCAAAAAATGTGCCTCGAGAGTGCCGAAATCATAATTTCCATATATCTTAAAATTCATTCATTATTTCGAAAATCTGACTTCATATTCTTATTTAGGGGGTCAAATTGAGTGGGAAATAGTTCTAACCTTGATTTTAGAGAAACCATATCAAAATCTAAAATTTGCAAAATGCAAATTCCAGAGGCAAAATCGTGCCCTTCCGCGACGCACCTATGTACACATTTTATCCAATTTTTTTTGTTTCAGTTCAAGACTTTTAAGTCTTGGTCCTAAGTGTTCATAAACGTGAAAATACCTATACTTAACCATATTTCACCCTCATATCATCCTCCAATACTCAACAAAACACTTAACCAAATGTTTCATTCCTAAATTCAAGTCTCAAACCCTCATCCGGATCTTAAGGATTTCACTCAAGCTTCAAGTCTCCATTGAAGTCTTCTTCAAGATTGATGGTTTTACAATGGATTTTCTTGCATAATTTCATCTCTAAATTGCATGATTTTTGTACTAGCACTACACACCTGCCAAGTGTTTGATAAAATATCCAGTTATGATTTATTGATGAATTGAAGGTCCAATGTCTATCTTATGAGTTGAATGATGTTATGATGATGAAAGGAATGAATGTATGTGATGTTTATATGATCATGAGAGGAATGTACATATATGATGTTATCTCTATAGTGTGGGGAAAATGACCAAGCCTCACTCGGGAGGTTGTAGGCCCGGGTAACCTTGTTGAGGGGTTTGTACTTCAATTGCCTCGCTCGGGAGGTGGTAGGCCCGTGTAACCTTGTTAGGGATTTGTACTTATCAACCTAGATGGGGATTAATACTTATCAACCTAGATGGGGGTTTGTACTCATCAACCTCATGAAGGGGTTAATACCTCATGCGCCTCTCCAATGGGGTGGTAGGCCTTGGAATTACACTAAGAGTGGTCACTCCCTATGCACTTATGTTATGTTCTATGAAAGTATGATCTACTACAAGCATGATTTTACTTCAAGCATTATTCATACATGCTATATTGCTAATATACTATCCATTGCTTATGCATGTTGACTATATTGTCTATCTTTTGTTGCATTGCATCCTACATACTTAGTACATTCAAACATACTAATGCATACTCTTACCTATATGATATCACCATGTACGAACCGGAGCATAAGTTGATTATACTCCTCCTCCATGTGGCTAGTTTGGTACCTTCAAGCTAGTATGGTGAGTCCTCTATTCTGGGGACGTTTATCTATGTTTCTCTTATTATTTATTGAGATACTTTTTCTTATTGTTTATTTTGACTATGAGGGTGAGCCCGGTTGCTTGTCTTGGCCCCCGCTCTTATCTGTATAGCAGAGGTATTTGTTAGACATCCTATGTATTTATGCTATGAGACTTGACTCTTTTGACTATTGATGTTAATGTTATGCAAGCTTTCCCTTAGCCCCTTTACCCTTGTTTCTACTATTTTATTGTTATTTATGTGCTTCCGTGACCAATAATGTGTAATGATAAGTTAAAAGGCTTCTTTTGGTTCCTTCGGGTTTCCCATTCACCGTGTCACGTCTAGACCCTAAGCTTGGGTTGTGACAAAACTCAATAAAAATACAAGCCTTTATGTCTAGTCCTTAAATAGAATGAAACAAAAAAAGAAATCCTCGAAGGCCTATTGAAGGTATAAGCTACTACCTCATGAATGATCTGAAAGCTCAATCCTATAATGAAGAATATCTCGCAAGAGCGATCGGGCTCACAATAAGGTGATAGTATAAGATTTTAAACTATAGGTTTCTTGCTTTTGCACCATTTTTGAAGCTTTAATGTAAGTTTCACTACATTTGTTTAGTTTTTTCACTACTTTTTACTACCAACTTGTTATTAGTCCAACTTAACTTCTTCTTCAAAGAATTTGATATTTTTTGTTATTTTTTTCAAAGGCTTAAGTGTAAAAAAACTTCATCTTGTTTCGCTAGTAGGTCAAGATTTCAAGATTCTTGGTGGATTTTTCCAGTTTTGTTGTTGGATTTTCTGATATATTATGAGTTTTCGCTATTTATAAAGATAGTGAAGGAAAGAAAATTTTGTATTTTTAAGCCACTAAGGTGAAACTTTTCAAGATTCTTGGTTAATTGTATTGTTCTAAGCTCTGTCAGTTTCTCATTAATCATTTTTTAACAATATTTAGTTGTTGCTTGGCTGAATCATACATGATGACACTAACTTTTGGATTTTTTTTGTGAATACTTCTTTGAATTCAGATGATGAATTTGTTTTATCAATTTTAGTTTTTTTATGGGATAATGATAGACTGCTTGATATTTTATTAATTCAAAAAATGTGAAGTAAAGTCTAACTATCATTTAGAGATTAGTTCTTATGTGTTTTTTGATTCCTTTTGAAATCTATCTGTGGTCCATAAAGATTAAAAACAAATTTATTTTTAGGAGATGTCTTTTAAATAGAGAAAATACATTAAAAAAATTCTCCTGAACTTGACAGTAAAAATTACTTTAGGTCATGCTATCCATTAGGGTGGGATTAAATTCATTTGAAAGTTATGATCATAATTAAGTTAGCTAAATTTTCTATAATTATCACTACTTCATGAAATTTCTTGTTTTAATACCTTCATATTTGAATTATTGGAGGCTTCATCATATTTCTTATAATAATTACTGGGTTTGATTAATGCATACTATGCTTTTTGATTAAAAAAAAGTGATTTTATTTAATTACTTCAATGAATTTTTAAAAAGGCACATGTATTTTCTAGGAGTATCCTCAAATTTCAACGATATGTTTTTACGGGAGGAGGGGATCACTTTTATCTTTGAACTATTTTAAAATGAAATATTTACTTCCTTAATGCTAATGTGGAAGAAAAAAACATAAAATATTATCCCTTTTTATTTTTAATTAAGTATATTTTTTTTATTTTTTCACCGTTTCTCTTTATCATCTCCTTATTGCCGCCTCCACTTCCTTTACAATTATTATAATACTGATACTCTTTTTTTTACATGACCAAGAGCCATACTTTCTTTGAGACAATCTATAATTACCACAATCATCGAAAAAAATATAAAACTTTCTTTAAATAATTGTTTTTTTACGTTATTCATTTGAATTTTTTTTTTCTATTTTTTTATTTCTTAATCTCTTATTTACTATGTTTTCCATTGAAATATTAGAGACTACTATAGTACTTTTTCAACATTAAAAATAATAAGGATATGAATTTTGATATTGCAACTTGATGCAAGAATGAATTTTTTTTTTCGAAAAAGTAAGATATGAAGTTTCATTAAAATGGAGAGAAAGTCATTGTACTTACATTGTTAATTATCAAAGCTAGAATTTTATTCTATGATTAGAAAATGGAGGCACCCTTTTCATTTTTATTTTCCTGTGTTATTAAGCATCTCACACGAATCATAAAAAAATTTAAAAAGGATCTCATGCTTTTTTATTATCTCAAATGCTCTAAAATGCACTTAATTTAACTAAGCTTTGTTGATGATTTAATATTTTATTTTATTTTTGATAGAAAAAATTTATTCTTTTAGTTCAGTAATTGTACGCTTGCTTCAGAAATTCTCTTAAGTTTTTGAATTGATAATGAATGCTAAAAAACGTTTAATACAACAACAACAACAACATACCCAGTGGAATCCCACAAGTAGGGTCTGGGGAGGATAGAATGTACGCAGACCTTACCACTACCTCATAGAAGTAGAGAGGTTGTTTCCTGGGAACCCTCGTCTCAAAAACCCATAAGCAGAATAAACTAGATATGACAAAAGTAATAGAAGGGGAACAACAAAAAATGACTAATTCCCAGAGCATATGATAATACGTAAATATGATACAGTTAACACACAAACAACAAATAATGACAACACATATTATAAAACACTACTACTCCTCTACCCTACTATACCCCTTGACTAGGTAACCCCCTAACCCTACCAACCAATTAGCCTACTACTCTAATACACGACCTCCACTTCTTCCTATCTAGTGTCATGTCCTCTGTGAGATTTAGTTTCGCCATATCATGTCTAATCACCTCCCCCCAGTACTTCTTTGGTCTACCTCTACCCCTCTTTGTAGCTCCTAAAACCAACCTCTCGCACCTCCTAACAGGAGCATCGGTACTCCTTCTCTGCACATATCCAAATCATAATAGTCTCGCTTCCCTCATCTTATCAGCCACCAGAGCCATCTCTTGCTTCTCCTGAAACATCTTATCAGCCACCGGAGCCACCTCTAGCTTCTCCCGAATGGTTTCATTCCTAACCTTGTCACTCCTGGTGTAACCACACATCCATCTCAACATCCTCATCTCTAGGACATGCATCTTCTGGCCATGTGCATTTTTGATTGGCCAACACTCCACCCCATACAGCAAAGATGGTCTAACCACTAATTAGTAAAACTTTCCTTTGAGTTTAGGTGGTATCTTCTTGTCACACAATACTCCAGATGCAAGCCTCCATTTAGTCTATGCTGCCTCAATACAGTATGTGTGATATAATCATCAATATCGCCACTATTCTGGATAATGGACCCCAGATAGTTAAAGTTTTCCCTCTAGGGGATAGGGTGAGTGGCAAGCCTCACATTAAAGTTTGCTTCATCCCTCTCAACACTGAATTTGCACTCCAAGTATTCAGTTTTGTTCCTGCTCAACTTGAATCCTTGGACTCCAAGGTGTGTCTCCAGGCCTCTAACCTATCATTAAATTTATTTTGCGTCTCATCAATTAATACTATGTCATCTGCAAATAGTATGTACCATGGTACCTCCTCCTGGATAGATCGCTTTAGCTCATCCATCACCAAGGAAAACAAGAAAGGGCTCAACATTGAACCTTGAGGAGTCCCATCTCAATAGGAAAATACTTTGAGTTTCTTCCTACCGTTCTCACTTGAGTTTTGGCTCCATCGTACATGTCCTTTATCACCCTGATATATGCTATTAGGATACCTTTCACCTCTAGACCCTCCATAAGACATCCCTTGGGACATACAATGGAAACATTGTACTCCTCCTCCATTCATCAGGCATCTTGGCAGTCTACATAATACCATTGAATAGTTGAGTCAACCACTCTATGCCATCCTTGACCATGTTCTTCCAAAAGTCTACCGGAATCCTATCGGCGCCGATCGCACTCCCCCTCTTCATCCTACTTATAACCCATCTTACCTCCTCAACTCTGAAATACCTACAATAACAATGTTCTTCCAAAAGTCTACTGAAATCTCATCTGGGCCGATCGCCCTCCCCCTCTTCATCCTACTAATAACCTGTCTTACCTCCTCAACTCTGAACCACCTGCAATAACCAAAATCATGATGGTTTTCAGAGTATGCCAACTTACCCAGCTCAATATCTCTATCTCCTTTTTCATTTAGGAGTTTATAAAAGTAAGCTTGCCACCTTAATTTAATGGAAGTGTCAGCGACTAACACCTCGCCCTTCTCATCCTTGATGCACTTCACTTGGTGCAAGTCACGAGCTTTCCTTTCTCTTTCTTTAGCGAGCCTATACAATCTCTTGTCCCTACCTTTATCACTTAGCTCCTCATAAAGGTGTTCAAATGCTGCTGATTTAGCAATCATCACCGCCATCTTTGCTTCTGACTTGGCCATCTTATAGGTTACCTTAAGCTTTTGCTTTTCATCTTCATCCCTACACTCTAACCACTCTATGTAAGTGACCTACTTATCTTTCCCTTTGCCCTGAACTTCATCATTCCACCACCAATCGCCCTGACGTCCACCAAAGATCCCTCTCGAAACCCCTAGTACCTCGGTAGCTACCTTTCTTATGTAACCAACGGTCGCATCCCACATACTATTCACATTACCTTCACTATTCCATGCCTCTAAGTTTCTCAACTTCTCTTCCATCTTGCGAGAAAGGGCAGGAGTAAGGCCTTCCTATCTAATCCTAGGTTGGACATAGATAACCTTCTTCATCTTTCTCTCTTGATTTCCATATCCATCACTAAAAGCCTATGTTGAGTGGAAATATTTTCACTCGGAATAACCTTGCAATTCTTACATAGAATTCTATCGCCCTTTCAGAGAAGTAGGTAATCTATCTAAGTCTTAGCTACCATACTACGGAAGGTAATCAAGTGGTTTTCTCTCTTTAGAAAATGTTAGTGAACATGATCAATATAAGACTTATATTTTTTTAATTTTTTTCACAAAGTAAGCTTATCATTCAAATATTTTGGAGGTCCTTTGGGCATAGATAAGATTTTACTTGTTCAATGTAAATCATTGATTAATAAAATGTTAGGGAGGATATAATCGTGAACTAATAAGTTTTTCTTATGTTAAAATAACATAGTTCACAAAGTAAATTTTAATTTCTATTCAAGTATTCTGATCCTAGGTGTTTGTCATGTCAAAATATAAAATAAAAATTAAAGTCACCCATAGAAATTTACTTTGAACACAAAGTGAAATAATATATTAAAAAATATTTGGAATATGTTGTATTATATATCCAAGGCCAACTGGATGGTCCCATTTTATATGACACACTTTGACTTGACATGGTATTTAAGAAAAAACAATGACTTTTGAAACTTGTAGTCTAAAACAATTCTTGGATATTTGTTGGCTGAGATTTATTTTATTAAGAATAAAAGTAAAATTTATTTTATGTAAAATAATATTTATTAATAATTAGACATTATTCTTTCTATTTTTTAAATTGTCTTTTTGAAAGTTAATTTTTAAAGTTAAATATATCAAATATATATAAGTGTGGGTTTGCTTTACCAAGAAACCAATGTAGAACTCCCACGTGTCCCTTTATTGTTGACCCCACACCTTTTCCTTTCTACTATTTGGCCATTGAAAAGGGGAAAAGTAGGGCTAACCTTTGCCGCAAAACCTTTGTCGATGAAAAACCTGCGTAAGTTCTCCGATCTCCCTCGATGCCGAATTTTTTCTACTATTTGGTCCCTTAAATTGAGCCCATATCCAATTATTTTACTAAGAAACTTTGATTTTGCTGGATTTCACTGAAAAATGTTTACCCAAAATCTTCCATTGAAATAGAGATAACGTGTTGCAACTCCCATGATGTAATCCCTAGAAGCAACCTTCATTTCCCCCTTTTTCCCATAAGCCCACCAACAATTTCCCCCCATCTATTTTTCCCTAAATTCCCTTAGAATAATCAAATTTTGAGGATAAGATTCGAGTCATTCAAACCTAAATTGAACATAAATGATGTTGTTTCTTATACCAGCATCGGTAAGAGTTTTTACAATCTTTTGGGTATACCAGAAATAGAATCGTTGTTGGAAATCAAGCAAGCGTATAAGCAATTAGCGAGGAAGTACCATCCGAATGTTTCACCTCCGGATCAGGTTGAGGAGTATACCTAGCGGTTTACTCAGGTGCAGGAAGCTTATGAAACTTTGTTAGATCCTGGAATGAGAGTTATGTATGATGGAGAAATAGCGAAAGGAAATCACTTTGTTTTTTCTGCTCGTAGCTATCATCAAACTGATGAGGTATTTGCTTAATTTTAGCAGTTATTTTCTTTAAGGGTTATTTTACTTTTTTAATTTGTTCGTTTCAATTTGTTTGTCTTTCCTTTTGGTATTCTTTAATTCTAACTTTTTACGTGCGATCAAAAGATTAAAGAATATTTTGAAATATTCTAGGTATTTTTAGTTTGAGTATTATCTTAGAAAGTCATTCACTCAAAGATCATAAACTAAAATCAAAGTCAGAAATTTGAAACATAAACTAAGGATTTGCTATACTCACCCAGATACTCCACAAAAGGAATACTTAAAGTCATTTATTTTTTCTAGATATCTTCCTTTAAATTATAAATTCTTGCTAATGTTAGGATTTCCAAGTTGTGTGCAGAAATATATTTTCTTAAAATTTCGACAACTAATCAGAGATGGTTCAACCAGAAAATGCCAATTGGTTGTACAACTATAATTTGACAAATATAGTTGTTCCTAATGCGAATTTCTTTGTTTTCACATTTTCGTCGTCTGTAGAGGGGTTCAATGGTTCAACTAATGCCAGGTAACCTATTTAATGTATCAAATTTGGCTTACTGATTCCTGACTTCCATTAAAAATTTATCTTTTTTGCTTCCTTTCAACCATTTCTTGCTTGGAATTGCTGTCGAAATGAAGTATTCTTTATTGTGCTAGATTTACACTGTCATTTGCTCCTTTCTTGTATTCTTGGTTGTTAAGTAAAAAAACTCTTTGGTTTTGTTTCCTTTCTTCATATTTCTTCTTACATTCTTGACTTTCTCATGTGGAAAATATAAATATAAAGTGAGATATGTTAGTTCTGAGTTGCTACTTTTGGTATCGACGGGTCTAATCTAACAGTTTTTGAGAGTTGTAGTTAATATAGCCTGTTTTGACATTAAATCTGTTAATAGTACTCTTGTATTATGGATTTATAAAATTGTTGTGTTCTTAAAATAGGTTCATCTGTTTAACCCCAATTTGGTCATGATGGCACTAATGGTGACTAGAAAGTTGTTCAAACCTTAATTATCTGACAAATGAGGAAAAATATGAAAATAGGGTGAAGATTTACAGCTTAAACATTGATTCTTGGAAAATGGGGCAGGGGTTTGATAGTGGGTATGTAAATGCACATTCAGTGATGTTTTTGAATAGATCTCTCCACTATGAGATAGGCCGTTGTTATGCTTCTGGTGTTGATACTGGTGGAAGTTTTATAGCTTGAGTTTTCCTTTGACATCATTTCTAATATAGTTTAATATTTGTTCTAGAACGAGTAGCAACCATATCCTACTTGGGATTGTCATCGTCCAATGTAGTCATTTTCCCCTTTCCTGTATTCTTGGTTGTTAGATACAACCAAGAATATGATAGCTCAAAGAATGTGCCAATCATTCCTGGACAACTAGAGTTGCAATATAGCTTAATTCCTACTTTTAGACCAATCCCCTTGTATATATAAATTTCTATTGCCACACCCTTTCTTTTTATCTCCATTTTCTTCTTGATCAATATTTTCTCTTTAGGTTTCCCACATATCTCATAATTTAGGTTCTATAACTTTATTTTTAGATATTTTAATTATTTTTAGCCAAATTCCCATACTTGTATTCATGTATAGATCTGTATCCCTGAATCATAAAATGTAGATCATAAAGGATTTGACCTCTAGATCCGCACCCGTATCGTGTTAGGAAAAACAGACCGGATAAAGCAAGAACATAACTAATAATTTGAGAAAATAAAGATAAAGAATAATAGAACACATAAATTTACGTAAAAAACCCTAAACAAATTAGGGTAAAAACCACGGGCAAAGACAGAAGAATTTCACTATGAAAAACAATAGGAATTACAAACTCTCAAATTATAAAGGAGAAAACAATGACAATTCTCTCTTTATATTTGGAGCTATTAATCTCTCTTCTCTAGGTAGCCAAGTTTGACACAACTCTGGTAGCCAAGTTTGACACAACTCCGATAGCCAAGTTTGACACAACTCTGGTATCCTGTTCGACATAACGAAGCGAGGAGTGACATCCCTCCTGCTTCCAAAGGTTGGTGGCAGTTGTAAATAACCTATACACAACTCTGGTAGCCAAGTTTGACACAACTCTGGTAGCCAAGTTTGATATAACTCTGGTAGCCAAGTTTGACACAACTCTGGCGGCCAAGTTTAACATTCTCCCACTTGAAGATTTGATTGAGAATCAATTAGATCTTCACGCCATTCTTTCTTCCTTTCCTTTCCATATTGCTTAAGTTTCTGTCAGGCCGCTGAAGGTATGACACCAAATAAAATTATCAGTATTGATTGCCTTTGTCATAAAGTCTGCTAGGTTGTCTTAGTGTGAATTTTTTGTATATCTACTATACCCTCTTCCATTTTCTCACGAACAAAGTGACACTGGACTCGTATGTGCTTTGATTTGGAATGAAAGGCTGGATTCCTTGTGAGATGCAAGGCACTATGGCTGTCACAGAACAGAGGAATATTTTCTTGTTCATGCTCGAGTTCCTCCATTACCATTTTCAACCATACTGCTTCCTTACTAGCTTGTGTAGCTGCTACATATTCTGCTTCTGTTGTTGAGGTTATCACAACTGACTGTAGTTTTGATACCCAGCTCACTACTCCGCCCGTAAGAGTGAACATATACCCTGTAGTAGATTTGCTTTTATCAAGATTACCTACATAATCTGAGTCAACGTATCCTCTGACAATAAAGTCTGATCCTCCATAACACAAAACAACATCTGAGGTTCCTCTAATATATCTTAGGATCCTCTTTACCACATTCCAATGCTCTCTACCAAGATTCGCCATGTACCAACTTACTACTCCCACTGCATGTGCAATGTCTGGTCGTGTACAAATCATCGCGAACATTAAATTCCCCACTACTGATGCATATGGTACTCGAGACATTTCCGTCCTTCCTTCTTCATTACTAGGACTCATACTGGAGGATAATTTGAAACTAACAGAAAGTGGGGTAGAAATTGACTTACACTCTTGCATATTGAAGTATCGCAAGACCTTCTTTAAATAATTTTTCTGAGAAAGCCAAATCTTCCTATTTTTCTGTCTTGGTGAATTTGCATCCCTAGAATCTTGTTTACTGGTCCAAAGTCCTTCATTTCTAATTCCTAAGCCAACTACGCCTTTAACTTTTCAATGTGATCTTTGTTGGGGCCTGCCACCAACATGTCATCTACATACAACAGCAAGATAATAAAATCACTTTTACCAAACCTCTTAAAATACGTACAAGGATTTGCATTAAGTTTGTTGAATCCAAGGCTTATGATGAAGGAATCAAATCTTTTATACCAACACCTTGGTGCCTGCTTTAGACCGTATAGAGATTTGTTCAACCTGCAAACCATGTTTCGCTTTTCTTTTTCTTCAAAACCTTCTGGTTGGAGCATATAAATCTCTTCCTCAAGATCTCCATGAAGAAAAGCTGTTTTCACATCTAACTGCTCTAGATGTAAGTCAAATATAGCAGACATTACCAGGACTACTCGAACAGTTGTCAGTCGAACCATAGGGGAAAATATTTCATTGAAGTCAATCCCCTCCTTCTGAGCATATCCTTTCACCAATCTTGCACGGAACCGCTCCACTTGATCACCACTATTTCTTTTGATCTTAAAGACCCACTTGTTGCTAATAGCCTTTCTGCTTTGTTGTAGTGGCACAAGCTCCTAAGTCTTGTTCTTATGCAGAGCTTCCATCTCTTCTTGCATTGCTGCCATCCACTGAGATACATATGAACTGCTCATTGCTTCTTGGAGAGTTGATGGCTCCCCTTACTCAGTTAGAAGACAGTATGCAACATTGTTGCTCATAACATAATCTTTCTGCCAGGTTGGTGTAATTTTTGTACGTTTTCCCTTTCTAAGTTCTGACTCTTCAGACTCGGCTGGCTCTTCAAACTCGATTAGTTCTCCATCTTCGTGCTCTGGTTCTATTTCAGAAGAATCTTCTTTTGTAAACTTCCTTTCCACCTTTACAGTTGTAGTCTCTGAATTTTCTTTTAAAGTGTTATCATCTTCTCCCTTCAATTTATCTTCTAAAAAGATAACATCCCTACTGACTATAACCTTGTGGGCAGTGGGATCCCACAGGCGATACCCCTTCACACCATCAGCATATCCCAAGAACAAACACTTCCTGGATTTTGGATCCAGCT